>JAAAKL020006095.1:0-18424 GCA_010016065.2 Carybdea cf. marsupialis auct. non (Linnaeus, 1758)
TTGTATGTTATTGTGAGAATAAATCCTGCCCGTTTTTCGTGGCCAGTAAAGACGAAAGTGTCCTGTCTGCGTGACACAATCTAAACCTTTCCCGGCTTAGACCGACGCGGCCTTACGTATGAACCAATAAATGAACTACAAAACTTAATTCGATACTCGACTAGAGGCCAGTGGAGATCTATTTTTCCACATATCGATAAGAAGTGCATTACAAAAATCAAGTCTAGAGACGATGAATCGGTATTATTAATGACTCTTCCCATACGTAATTCCTCATCAGGTTTCTTAAGTAGAGGAGAGCTTACTTATCTATACTGCTTACCTGAAGTTCGATAGACAAAGATATGTCAAAGATTGCTCTTACCATTCGCTGATTCTTAAGATTCGATCATCTTTCCACAAATTGAGATTGTTTTGATGTTTGACGGGGTGCGATGTCAAGGATTCATAACAACGACTTCTATTTACCATCGCTCATTTAGAGCATATTACCCGACATCCACCAGTCAATGTCCCTTGCAGACGCATTTACGTTAGACTTAGCAACTTTTATCTCTTGTGACCTGTTATGATGAGTAATGTTTAGATTGTGGGAGGGTGTATGGCAACATAGAGAAACAGAGGTGGGTTCCACCCCACACAGAAAAACAATCCATCCACAAATCGACTGACCTTAGAGAGAATAAAGATACACAAAATTCAGAGATTCAGTCACAGTCACAGTCACAGTTAGAGTCAGAGTCAGAATCAGAGATGATCAGCGTGGAAGGCACAGACCAAACACAAGAAACGAGAAGATCGAAAGTCACGAATTGACGAGAGAAACAGTCCTTCACTGACAGCTCAGGGAGGTTCAAAAAAAAGATGGTGTGAAAGCCTCTTCGATTCTCTCAGCGAAATTATTGTTGACAGAACTTGAAACGAAACTTGCCAACACCAGAGAACATTTAGGGTTTGCATGAATGTAAGTTGAATTATGTAATTATTATGATTATATTAATAAAATAAGTGTGACGAATTATGTCAACTTCAAATCTTGTTGCTTCGCGCTTGTACTCGTCGCAGGCCATTAGCGACGTCGTAACATGACCTAAATGACATGCATATTTGGATATCATCTACATGTAAATGGTATACAATATCGTGCTTACGGATAACATCAGTAAGAGCGGATATAAAGGGTAAAAATAAAATTGGTCCCAGCACGGAGCCTTGCAGGATTCCGAAAGAATTGCTTATAATAGTAGAAACACCACTATCCTCACGGGGAAAGAGAGTGGGCACTCCATAAACAAGAGCCTCATCTCGGGAGCTAAATCTGCTAGAACGCAAACGTAGCAAAACTGTCAGATCAATGGTGACAAAAGTAGCATATATACATCGAGTAACACATTTCTCGCCGACTTAATTGTTGCCTCGGGCAAGCAGAATAACGTTATGTACTCGCAAGAGAGCGCTTTCAGCACTCTGGTGTTCTTTGTGCGCCAATTGGCAAATTTCATGTATGTTGTTGCCGGCAATATGCAATATGCCATTGTTTTTTAAAATTTTAGATACGAACTTTAAGTTGGCTTAAGGTCTAAAATGGCTAAACTTCTCATAATTCGATAGCTTCGATCCAAACAGCAGATTTTAAGCTTGTAGGCTTTTCGCTAGAGACCAGTTGACAATATTTGTGATCAAAGGAAGCAAAAGGTCGAAACAATTCTCGATGAGAGATCCAAGGATATACCGAAAGCTAGTAATAGTGGCAGGTCAAATTCGTAATTTCAATTTCTTAAGTCACAAGAAGGGACAACATACCAGTTTTGGGGTATTACAATATGATCGACACGGTTACAGGGGACCCAGCTTCTAGGCAATATGTGGTTGCATCATACCATCTTCAGGCATCAGAGGTAACGGATTCAAAAAACAAAATCAAATAATTGTAATAGCTACCTGCAGTCTAAAAATCAGGTTTTACTTACTGTCATTAGGGGAAATATGCATCTATGATCAAATTGTATAGCTGTACTGACAGAAGAAGAAAAATTATACTACGGTCCAGATCTTCTGTGATACAAGTTGGGGTTTTTGCTTTAATTCTTTTTCGGTATAAAAATGGTTGGTTATTCCAGTTCCTTACCAAATGATTCAACAGCAATTTGATTGCATACCAACAGCCTAGTGAAATTCAGTATCTATGAAATGCAGTAGAACCATAGACATATATGAGATCTACAATCATGGACGAATGGAATATAAACTTTTACAAAATTTCGGTGAAAATGGAGCAAATCACGCAAGACACTTGCCAAATGAAAGGGGTGTCCAGGTCTGGTATTATTTGTTTTTTAGACCACTCCGCTTAGCAGCAAGTGTCCAAAATGCTGGTTTTCAAACTGAACAATATTTCAAACTTTCATATTTCATTGTCCAAAGTTGTAGACTCGAGACGTAAAATTTGAAACTGCCAAGATGGCCCCCGCCTCCTTGAAGAATGTTTTACCGTGCAAGGGAACGACTCGGATTAGTCCTGTGATGGTAAACTTTAGATTATGAAACTCGTAGTAAAATGCAAGGAAGGGTCCTTGTATGTTGACGCGTAGAAATGAGATAGTAACACCTCGACCCCACTTTACATTTCAAGTACTGGGGGCATGGGGGTTATCCCCTATTAGTTTTAACATTTTTTGTTTTCTTAGCTCAGTTGTTCAGTTTTCAAGTTGAAGTTTGCCCACTAAACTTTTGGCTCTCAGGCGCCTCCAACATTTTCATGGTAGCATCGCCGTTTCAATGTAACCTGTAAACAATAACCTAACGTGCAATTGCTTTAACAGCATTGCAATTTAGTTAAATTGCGTTTGATTCAGAACTGAAAACTTGAATATACTTGAGCCAGCATTTTTTCAAGTTGGACGCGGTCCGGCGCGACTCCAGTTGTTCACGTCTGGCTTACATGGTATGGAAGATTCGGCACAACACAATTCACGAATATCCTATTTACGACGTTATAGACGCCTGAAAGACTGATGACAACAATGAAATATTTTCTCCATTCATCTCTTGATGTTATTCAGATACAGCAGTTTCAAACAAATCTGGGATATAATGCATGTGAACTATTGGAAGCATTACATGATAAATATTCCTATTGACACCCGTTGAAGCTATAGGCCTTAGAATAAATTATGATAAATTTAACTTCAATATTGGCAAGAAGATTGCCAAGCAATGAAATTAAAGTCGGACAATTATAACCTAATTCTAGAGAGAGCAAAATAATCTGTGAGAGTAATATCACTCACATGAATTTGAGATATGAACTAGCTGTAAAATGGATCATGGGGACACGAGTGGACTGATGTACAATTGACAAGCCCAACACAGTGATGCGCATATCACAAACAAATCTTGGCCACATTCTTTAATGAAGCTTGACAATTGCAAATTATAAAATCATAATGACTGGCAGTGACGCTATATCCAAACAATAGACACCCCGACTTTCTCTCTCTTAATGGCAAGGGGCCATAGCTTAGTGGAAAAGCGTCGTCGTTGCGCGACTACGGAGACCATGGGTTCGAATCCCTGTGGTACAACGAATTTTTCACCATCGAGATTTTATGACAACGATGTCTATATTCGGTCATTAAAGACTTCCAAGAAATCGTGTAAAGCACTTTCGAGTTTGCTGGCAACTAGCGTTGCAGCAGCAGTTTGGGCTTAAAGTACGGCAAATCTGTAAATACCAGCACGGACTCGTCAAAAGGTGAATTTGACATTTGTGTCGCTGCCGTGCTACAGAGTCAAGCTTGCTGGTAGGCATATTTCGTCCACAATACTCTTGACTACAAATACACCACAAGAAGTATACCAACAGTCCTTAAATCTTTGAGTTGGATTACACTATCCTTAACTAAGTTCTAAACAGATCCATTGCCTTGGATCTTTACATTTCATAAATTGAAAACCCACTTAACAAATTAGGTATTAGCTTTCCAATTTTATCACATGTTTAGAAACGTAACCTCTGATCTTCAGATGATTTCTTTCCAAAACTAAAGATCAATAATTATACAAACCCACAAAAATCTCAAGGAGAATAACGTAAACAGGTCTTATTTACAATATAAATACATTAACAGACGGTGTTTACACCGATCGTTATAATTATGATCCCCAGCACACACACAAATCAAACCATGTTTAACCTAACATATTAAATCATATCTCTTATACGAAACACAATACGTCGCCTTGATAAGCAATTCATATCTACGCTTTTACTAGTACTGGGATTAGACAATGCTACTTAGCGGCTGTACGATTTCTTTGCTCCCGCTTTGATATATGTGCAGTACAAACTGCACAAAACTGAGACCTTCGAAATCTCTATAAACAAACAGTGTCTACACATCTTGTATCCTCATCGTAACTGCATCGTTACTTACATTGTATACCGGTTCTCATTTTCGGGTACACCAATTTCTTAGCGTACAGAAAAGCTAACAGATGCGACCATACATTGATATATTAACTAGTCCCACTCTATATAATGGTATTCTTTATTGCATAGATGATCTACTATAAATAAAACAACTGGTTCGGCACAATTGGTATTTAATTTGCAAATTTGAACTGCTTGGGATGCCAGGGGCAGATAACAGCTTTAGTTGCTTCTCATCAATAACGATATCGATAGATACGTAATCTTTCGCCAAACCACTGTCAGAACCGAACAGGTAATACAGCCCATTCAGCACCCGGCATTTGGTGGCAACTTACCCAGACTAGATGCCTTGTGAACACACATTATAACAATTAAACATATCATAGCAACACCCCTACCCCCTCCTAAAAAAAGATGACCGCATTATCAGTTCCAAGCTGGTCCACAAATTACAGCACAATTTTTAAGACTGTCGTGCGAAGACTAGAGACCCCGCGAATCCCAAATTTAGGCCTGCCTAACCGCCTTGAAATTCCTGTTTCATGTTACTGCTGGTACCGCTACATAACTAAAAAAGCAGCTCTTTATCCTATTTTGAATGAAGTTATATGAACATCTCAGACTAATAGGACACTGATCATACAACCTGACTCATCAAGCTCAAAACACTATTAGGGAACAGCAAAACTATATAAGGGCAGTCTTTAACCAAATATTACGTAGCTTAATAACAAGCCTTACATGTAGCAACCGTACAAATACCATTTAATTTTACCAATCTTGCAAATACGTATATTTTACACCCTAGACCTGACGAGGTGCTTCCATAAACGTAAAAATAAAACCTTTGGACATCAACTTGAGACTACCGAAAAAGATTTCAATCCGATGGCAGTGAGTACACCCAACTTAAGATATTAAGTAAATGCATATACAAGAGCAAAGTCAATGGGAAAGGTAGTCCCATGCTCGCCCTGAGCCACTGTATAGTGAGGGAGGGTGGATCGTTTCTTTCCTCGTCCAACCTTAATCATAACGCAAGGAATCCTAAACTGAAAATATTTGACTGTAGTTAACCTAGAATTAGAAATGCCATCTACGAAAATGCGTTCTTATCCAAACGTAACTACTTAAATTGAGAAGGTTTAAAAATATGTCTATGTAAACGTCCAAGAATTAGGAGGCCTCTTTCTTCTAGGTAAAAACAATGAGTAAGAAACCGTGGATACAATGTAGATGCATACCGGATTAAAATTGCATCCAAGTTAAGGCTTCATCATGCACGGATTGTTCCCAAGGACATGCGTATTTGAAAATGTAGACATTTTCAAAACATTTCATGGCTGGCTGAAACGCAGCCAGATGTAGTGCGAAGGAGCTGTTCTTAAATTCGTAATTCATCAAAGATCAAATCACCATAAAATTGTCATCTCTACCCTAGTTAGTCGGGCTCACTAAAAAAGCATAGCAGCATTGGAATAAATCTTAGTCGACGTAGACAATTAAGATATTTCATGGCCATGTTCAACACATTTTTAACAGTAATGCTTAAAGTGAAGCAACTTTAGGCTGTCACCTCATACGGTTACACAGCCTCGTCGCACAGAATAGAGAAACGGTAGAAGGGCCACTGAAAACCGCATCCTTAAAAATTCTGTTAAGATGGTTTTGTGCCACACGAGTTTTCTTTTCACTATGGGAACAACTTCGACAATGTTATCGGTTTCAATTTTGGTGTATAGCCAACTAAAGATAACCTCATTGGTACCTTAAAAAATTTGGTTATCAGAAGAACATCGTAATGAGGTGGTGAACTGACAAGATAATAAAATTGAATATGCTTTGCTTTAGTAATATTCGCGTAGCGGTCTGCTTATGTATTACGTTGATGGAGAACACAGAAGGCCATGTTTAAAAACTGTCTTTTCCTGGAAACTTATTAACAACGGAAGCGGCTAGTACTAATTTTGCCTTTTCCATATTGTGAGCTGACAGACGGTGTGATCGATTCAAGGAAATCGGGCGCAATATAGAATATCTCTCGTCGTTATCTAGACCATCTGCAACTACATAAGTCATTACTTCTACTGGCTACCTTCTACGTATTGTCACATCAATAGCAATGTTAAATATTTCAATCGCGATAAGCTATGTTGATCAAATGACAAACCACAAGTCCTTTCACTACTAACATAGTGCTCCGTCACTTATTAACTTTCACTTAAAGAACATTTGAAAACCCAGAACTGAAGATTCAACACAACATCGTCTTCTAAAAGTACTCATATTATGCAACTTACCAACAATCGACTCCTACCACAATGAGTAACATGGCTAGTGATAAGAAACATGGATAAGATACAACGATCAGTATCTATTCGGATTCGGATATTCGGATCAGACCCCACGAAAAATAATCAGTAACAACCCTCCACTGTCTCAAGATATACATTTGAAGTATCAGATGGCAGCATTGAAGCTGCCTTTGCGTAACATCTCTTCTATTGGGGTCATCTTCGGGGCTGATCCAAAATGTCTTCTTGCTACGGATGTAGACACCTTCACACTTGCATCCTATTGGAGATATGAGCTGTGGATACAGCCCAGACCCAACTCTTTCGAAAGAGTGGCAAAACGTCAGCGCACAAGTTGAAGACAAGGGATACACCTGAAGACGAGATTGCCTAGACGTTATCACCCTCTCTCAAGTCTGTGGACCAGATCATTTCCTTCAAGCGTTTTTCAAGGTTTGATTTTAGATCCCCTTCTTTTTCCATTAACAAGAACCATATACGTGTCAAGATGATTCAAATACAAATATTGTTATCAAACAACGCAATTCTGATTTCTATTTCTATTTCTAGTCGATGATTAAACACTCAACCAGCCAACTTGGTTCATGGCTGAAGAGAAACAAGTTTACACTGGATAGCTTTAAATAGTAAATTACTTTGGTAGCAAAATTCGAAGATATTAAAGGCTCCTTAAACTAGGAATACTGTGGGGATGCATGTTCACTTTTAGTACACGTAGGGTATACGCACGCATAGTATCCTTGATTGGTCTAATCACATGGAATACGCCACTAGGAGAGAGCGTACTGAGATACAGCAATCCTTAAGTCAGGCAAAGCGACGATTTGACTATTATTCGCACATTAAAATATCTTTCTCCACCATAAAAACGAAAGCACCACACACGAATCACATACCACAAAGCTTTACATATTGGTCCTGGGGTTAAGTAGATCTAAACACAACCTGTCCTTTTGAAAAATCTTTAGTCCTTTCTGCTTCCGTTCCCCTGTATCATAGATAGATCTCATTGCGAACACTAAGGGGCCATAGAAGATGCGGAGCATCCATAAGGAAGGCTTTTGCTCTGATTCTCTTCGACTTCTGCCTCTCTTTAAGTACGAGGTATGACCTCCATTGAAAAATTAATGTTGATGATCATGCCCCTGTTAGGCAGACATATGTCAGGAATGGCTTGCCATGAACAATCTCTCATTTAGGTCCTCCCAATCACAGGGGAAGGGGAGCGTCTGCTTCCTAAACCGAGTAGGGACTGTTTCTGTAAAATGAAATATAAAAACGGAATAGTAAGTAAACAATAAAGACTTTAGGGCCCCTTAAGATCTTACTTCCGTAAGATCTTCTCATAGATTTTCTCCTTGGTATTTTTTCACCATTCATGTTAGTTTATCTGTCTTGTCACCTCTATTTCAACTGATCATCATAGTCTCACTTAGCATTCTTCTAGCACTATGTACTCAAGTCGACAACTAGCGTAACTTTACTTATTCTTCTTTAATAGGGTTTTTGCCACTGTTTGCCACTAACATGTCCAGTTTCAAATCAAAGAAACAAAGCGAATCCTTGCTCTATTGTCATAACACGAAGTACGCATCCTTTCAGGTGCAGAGCTTCTGGCATTATATACTTAAGTCAATCACTGGCTTAACTTTATTTCCTCTTCCTTAATGCGATTCCAATGCTTGCTATCTGGTATGAATATAGCAAAACAATTAAACGGTTTATTGACATTTTTAGCAAAATTGCTCTTATCAATGCTCAATTGCCACTAAAAAGTTGTGAATTACAGAAAACGAGGGTAGGCAAGGCAGATATGAAAATTACGATAAACAAGCATCTTAACCTGCAAAGGTCTTGATACTGCCTAATAAAGTCATGAACGTGGTTTACAAAACAAGATATTTTTTTGGAATGCCTAAAATTTTGAAAGGGTGCAATTCGACACTTGATTAACATGTTGTAATGTAAATGACACATAGATTAACCATTAACCAATAGTAAACTAACACGAACCTACTGACACCACCCAGATTGTTTATTAACCAATCACCCTCCACTTCCTGTATTATCTGTAATTTCATTGGCTGGAATCTGTAATAGTTTAGAATAACTGTTCAGTGTATTGTAATTTATGTGTTGTGTGTGGAAGACCTCCAAGATCTACGAGCGCTGTCATAGGTCTCAGAAAATCATATCGTTGGAAAAGGTGAACTTTCAATTTATTCCTGTGAATAATCTACAAGCGCTGCCAGCGAGCTCCGCCGGAGCTGCCACCAACAGAAAGAGGCACTCATTACAATTTCGTTCCCCCATTTGTCTTGACTATCTTTATGGGCTAGCAGAAGGCGGTGAGTGCAAGGATATCTTTTGCTTTCGATTGCCACAGCATATGGTGCTACATTTTAGGAACGCAAAATGATTAGAATTGAGGGACTGTACGTAAAAAGTAACTTACCGAGGGGCTGAGTTTGATTCTACCTCTTGCGTCAAAATTCATACTCCCATAGATGAGGAGGGCAAGGTCTTTTCTACGACTGTCCATTGCGATACTTAGAGCGGTGTTTCCATCCTAGGAGAAATACATGAAATATACGTCAACCACAATTGGCCAACATTCAGAAGGAAAGGCCAATCCTAAACTGTTTTTATGGCACGTTGGGGAGGAGTAGGTATAACAGTCACGAAATATGGATCTGGTTGTTGCCACAACGTTATTGCAGCACTAATAATAGTTGACGGCAACACGGCAATAATAGCAGCAATGTCATCAATAGGGCATGGTGCAGGAGTAGATGAGAACAAGTACAAAAACATACTGAGGAGTGAATGGAAACCATGGGTGTGTGAAAGACGAATAACACGAATACAAGAAGAAAGCCAAGCCGCAGTAGACGTAACGGCAAGCAGAACAGCAAAGATACTGCAAGAAGAAGAAGCAGGGGCAGAAATAAAAAAGGAATACGTAGAAATTTATCTAGTCCTGTTAGGTTGAAAAAATGTCGTACAAAAATGTAATGTAGATATTAAATTCAACTTAGGTATTTTGTACTTACTTGATCTTCAATTGTCGCATCACAATCAGGATTGGCCAGAAGTAGTTTAACAATGTTGATGTTGCCTATTTCGCATGCGCACATCAATGCTGTGGAGCCATCCTACAAGAGAGCCAATCATTACCTTAGGAGACATAGTAAAACAATCTATTTGTGGGTATGTACAAAAACAGCAGGGATAATAACATAATGAAAGTTTTAACGACTTTAAATTCCTCATTCGGTTGTTCAGCACACAATCTTCACGGTCTTGTACTCGTCTATTCAGTGTATCATCTACTGGCAAAAGAAAGAGCGTTATAAAAAAACGCGTCACTCTTTAATTTTCGAGTGATATTACTCGCAATTTAAACAATGGACTTTTAACTGCTGTCAAATGACATATTTATAACAAGATTAGCTTCACAATCTATAAGAAGTCCTTCATTAGATGTTCATAACTTCCAAGGTCATACGTATTCACCAATCAACACAAAATCTGTCAGATGAGCGATTTGCCAAAGAGAAAAAATATTTAACTACTCGAGCCCTTGCCGACTCAGTTGATGCAATAAAAGGGCTTACGTTTATCATTGCTCCTATTTTCAGGTTACCGGGCTCCGGAATGCTTCACTTATTTATTACCGCTTACTTATTAACTCTGTTTATTATCCCTAAAGTACAACATGTTGAAGAAGACAGCAAAGTTACACAAGGACGACATTTCTTAACCGTTGTATGTCGTTTTAGAGTATTCTGAAACACCCCACTGCCGAAACCTGCCGCAAGTCAGTGTATCCAGATTGGCCATGCGCCTCGTCAAGTTAATCTTGCGCAAACTCCACTTTCCAGGCCAAATTTAAAACAAAAAACTTTCTGTTTTCTTACCCAAAAGTCACTTCAAAGTCGAAAACAAGAAATATTTTTAAAAAGTCTAGCAATACTATCGCAGGTATGATCTTACAAATTTGCGCTATATGAACAGAGCCCGTAGGGCAGCAGTTGCCAACGGTCTTTCCGAAGCAGGCTTTACACGTTGTCCGAGTCGATCCAGGCAACAGCCAGCATAAAAGATGCATCTAAGGTCCAAAATCCTAGTTTTTAGTACTGAAACAACAGCTAACCCCTTGTTTTCATTCTTTAATCTCATTAATCAAGGTCGGACAGATGCTAGAGAATCGTGAAAAATGTCACCACTGGGATTCAATGACACCTCGTTAAATAAAAATAGTTAAATCAGAACTAAATACGAATTTGATACACCATTACTAAAATTGCATAAAATATACAGTTTTTCCTAAAGGACTGCCCAGTAAAATAATACAGTAAAAGTAATACAGCAAAAAAAACTATTGCCTGCTGAACAAAAAGGCACCGAGGGATGCGATATCGCCATCGATTCTCTACAACTTCTGCCACGCACCCTATTCTTATGTCCAATGTTTACATAAATTAGCCCGATAGCGCTCGATCCACGTAGTACAATCAAAGGACTTTTTATCGTGCCATGCTACATTGGTGTAGAAAATGTTTCTGAAAGCAGCATATCACTGTAATTAGTCAGTTAACTCCACTAGAGAGGATCGTTTTAAACTTTGACACCAACTAAGCACTATTCACTATTCTGTTACAAAGACTCTTGATTTAGATAGCGTTGGATCTTACATTTAAGAATCAGTTAGATACGCTCCGAGTAGAAACAGTAGGTCAATCGTTTCAGAGATATGCGCCATTCTACTTCAAAGAGCCTGACAGTTTTGGAATGCTCCTTAATGGAACCGAACACTATTAAGAGACCACCGAGTAAGGAGAGATTTTGGTCTGAAGGTCAACAGCGGAAAACAGACACATACAAATTTATCAGCGGTAGATTCAACAAAAGACATGGAATTCGCACCTATATTTAAAACTGCTTTGAATCTTATAAGAAAGTAAAATTCTTTGGAAAGTCTTTTCCGAAAGACTAACATGAAACTGTGCCTAATTTTGGACACAATAACTGCACCATATTTAGTATTTATGGTTATCTCATTCACCTTTATTGGTCCTTAAAATTCAAGCATTCCTTGGACAAATAACCTCTGTACCACCTAGGGATAATAACCGGGTATTGTTCTTTGAGCTCAGTGTACCCTACTATACTTTAACAGTTTGTATTAAAGGAAACAATCTAGATGTTTTATACAAAGGTCTAGCCACTGATTACTTAAGACCCCAAGTAAGATCTCAGTTGTATCTTAATCACGTTTGGCTGGGTGGTAGTTCGCCATGGAAGACGTTTGGCGATAAGGTTCCCTAAAACATTTCACAATATGCAAATCTTCCGACAAATAGTGGCTACAAGAGAGCTTCCTTTGCCACCTTCAACATATATGTTTAAGTTTACCCCTCAGTGAATTTATCCCTTGCAGCAGTTTCAACTTTAGGTAAATTTTGCTTCGTGAAAGCACCGACATACAACTCTTTGGGAGTTGAAACATCCAATCGGATTTCACTGCTGTCAAATCCGCTTTGGCTGAGGTGGAGCTTTCTCGAAATTTGCAACTTCTTGGAATATCACCGTTTACCAATTTACGCAAAACAATAAATGACATCAAAAGCCATATTAACGTAATCTACCTCCGATACTTGTTATTTAAAATACTAAACATGTTACCGTAATAATTTTCCAAAATTAAAACAGACAACTCTACAGACGGATCTGAGGTGTACAGAAAATTCTCGTAACATTAAACGCGTACATCCACTCTATTTGGCGTCCATGAACAATTTAGTCTTTTGCTTACGATCGATGGAGTCACAGTTATAATTTTTGAACGAAAACTCAGATATCCTCTCAGATTGCAGTACTACGACAAAAGAGATTCTGTTTCTCATTTTGCAATATCGGGTCCCACGACCCCATTTACTAACGACAAATTTATTCAGACTGCTGTAAAATGGTGGCCTCTTGATCAGAGAAGCGCTTTACGTTTGTTTACCAGGTGGCGTCCTTCATGCCATAGGACGAGCTCCATAGCTCCACTGCAGCGAAATGGTACCATTGTTTACCAAAGAAAATTGGAGGATATTATTACTTCAAATGGAGATCTTTGTGTAAGAGAACTTGAAACTGAGTCGAGCATGGTTCGAATAGGTGCGCAACTCACTTGCGGTTTGTTACGGCATAGTACACAGAGAATGGCTCGCTTCTCGCTTTGGGTAACGTTAAGTGCAAGCGACCAGTATCTTATTCGGTTAAGATCACTGTGAGGGTAGTGAGGAGGGATTTGGGTGGGGTCAAGTGCAACTGGGCTGAGACTCCCTTAATCAATTAGAAAAAAGAGCAACTCACTGGGTATGTTCTTTGGTAGGGTCAAGCGCAACTGGGCGGAGATTCGTTTTTGTAAGGATAATGGCAACCAATTCGGGTATTGTTAAGGTAGGATCAAGTCCACGTGATCGACGGGCTCGTTTGAATAAGATCAAGGACAACTCATTAGATCATAGTCGAGTAAGTGATTTGTAACTAATTGATTAGTTAAACGTTGCATGTTGATACAGGGTCCTCACCGGACTGAAAATATTCAAGGCAGCAATATTTCAGTATTTATTCCACAGCTTGCGTTCCTCCACATCAACTACCGCGCAACTTGTTCGTTTCCTATCAATGTAGATTTTAACAGGTGCCAATATGACACCATGGTGTAATGGTGCACTGTCAAATTTTTCCTTGCGAGGCTGCAGCGGTTCTTAAGCTAACATTCCCGTACATATTTCAACTTTGCAAGAGCTAATCTACAAACAAACTTTGCTCGTGAAATCAGCAAAACTTCAGGACTCCCCAACATTTTCACTTTCACTTTCACTCACATCGTTTTGTCGGTAGTCAAATATCACAAGCCCCTAGCACTTTAACAACAATATAGAAATACAAAGAGGTCTCGTTCAGCGTAACAATGACTAAATTTGTTATACGAACTCTGAAAACTAAAACGTCAAAGTTTGATGCAGTAAACAATATTAAAACACGAGAGTAAGCTTACATCATCGACGTCATTTACATCTGCACCAGCATCCATCAGCAAGTCTACCATGTTAAGATTATCACGAGTTACAGCAAGCATTAACGCAGACTGTCCGGTCTAAAATATAACAACAGAAATTAGTAAGAGACGTCAAAATACAAAATAGGCGCCTCCCGACATTAACTTCTTGGTCAAAGTCCCAGTATGTAAATTTATCACGACGTATATTAATGATACACAGATCCCAACTACCAACAATTAACTTAGGTCGCTGAATACCTGTTGTGATTTACGGTAACGGAGTATGTTCCAGGCAATTTATATTAACTGGTTAATTCTCGTAATACATGTTTAACCTCGAATTTTACTTAAACACTGAACAGCAAAACTACGAAAACAAAGCGCTCAGAAGTATTGTGGCCCGTAACTATGTCCCCGGTGGTTACGCGTCTGCAGCAGATATTTTGCGTAGATTCAACATGCGTTGTGTATTTTCTCTAGCTTTGAGTACGAGTTTTCGTTTCGGATATCCCGAGTACGAAATCCCTTTTCGTTTTAAACAGTTACCAAGTTCGTCAACAGTAAATGAAGAGAAGTCGACTATGTCGGCCATGGTCGATGTTTATCTGAACTTTTAGCCCTACCATTAAAACTTCAAACGACGTATTACGTTAGTTCCTCGTTTATGTTAGTGGGCGTGACTGTTGCTGTGTCTTTTTAACAAGGGGACTACATGCGCCACAGAGGCACTAGATTAAACGCGGTAAAGGGGATCCCCGGCCAGGAGCTAAACGCCTCTACGTGTCGATATATGGTCACAGTAAACCCCCTATTCCCATTAAATTTAATCTCGCGTCCGATTTCCTTTGCTGTCTACAACTTTCTGAACAAAGTTGACAGCCTTTGAAAACACTTAGCTTCGATCACGGACTCTGATAAAAAGCACACTCCATGATGGGGAGCAATAAACTTTTAATCGGAAGTTATAAAACTGTGCCATGAAGGTGGAAGTACCAGCTTCTCGTTGTATTACGTTGCTTCTGCTTAGTGTTACACTATCTTGTGTAAGTTTGTTAGTAAAACATTTTAACTTGAAAGTGTTTAAGTTTGCTAACCTCAACAGATTTCGCATTCAGATCTCCCAAAGTGAGCAAGCGCTGTACAACATATTTGTCTTTCTTATGGTCGAATCCAACTAGAGCTGCTAGCATGATTGGTGTATATCCAGCCTGAAACAAAATAAAACGTAATAACTTGCAAGGGCTATGAGGTAAAATGATCAGGGCACGGGCTACTATATTTGTTTCTGACAGTAGTAGACAGATAAGTCGCCTGTAGTTGAAATTGCAACTGAGGGTAAGTACTCTTAAGGTAACTGAGGTAAAGTCGAATGTTTTAGCATAAGTATGAGTGCGAGTATCACAAGCTGATTGGAATTAATATTATTACTTGGCGCTAATATCAGCATCAGTGCAAATATCTGAATTAATACTAATGTAAAAATACCGATAACAGTATTTGGGTAAAAAATATTTGTGCTACAGTGAGCACCGAGTAAAACCATACTACAGAGCACAATGAGTGGTAAAAGAAGAACAGGTCGACAGCACAAGAAATGGTGCGACAACATTCACGAATGGATAAGACTCACACCAGAACAGGTCCTACGATCAGCAGAGGACAGAGAGGTGCGGAGAGATGTCATTCGTCAGAGTATTGCAGCGCCCCAAGGATATTCAATAACGGTTACGGGATAGAAAAAAAGAAGAAGAGCACAGAGTACTAAGGTGATGAAGTCATAAAACATTTTGAGGCCAACAACGTCTTTCTAAATTGAAATGGTAACCTAAACATCAAACGACCTGACAAAAATATCGTGTTCAAGACACAGTGCAGATACCCGCAACCACGGTATAGATCTGTTACCAGTGTTGGATAACTTGGATAACTTGGTTAACTGGTTAGCGTTTACTTGCTGTTTTCTTGTTGCCGTTGAAGAACACTAAATAATCCTGACTTTCCTCTGACGCGACGTATCAAACAGTCGTGACTTTTTGAAGTTGAAACAATAACCGTAAGGGACAAAAGTTATGATGCCTTTAGTTATTGCCGTTTCACATAACAGATGAAACAAAACTTGAGTACAGTAGATGTAATATTGCATCTTTTAAAAACTTAATATCAATGATTCACCCTGGAATTCCCGACCATTACTTCGAGGAAAGTTGCATTGTCTTATATGATTACGTCATGTAAGCCCTAAGGAGCAAGGTATGAACAGGCAATGGTGTCAAAAGCTATTAACAGCTTCTACAAACCCTTGCTACATATACTGCGTTGCAACAAACAAGGCATTCTTGGACACCGGTATCAAAAGTCATTAATAACTTTAGCATATCCCTGCAGCACGCACTGTGCTGCAACGAGCAAGGTATTCATTGACAACAGCTTCACAAGCGATTAATAGCTTTAGCACATCCCTGCAGCACGTACTGTGTTGCAAAGAGCAAGGCATTCATTGACAACGGCATCAAAAGCCATTAAAAGCTTCAACATATTCCTTCAGCACGCACTATGCTGCAACAAGCAAGGCATGCATTGACAATGGCTTAAGAAGCACACATACAGCACTCACATGAATCAAAATGAAATGTGTGTTTTTATAAACTTTCGTCCTGAAAAGAACTGTCCTTACCTTATTGACTACATTGACATTACAGGCACTGGTATCCAAGAGAATGCTGACAACTGCATAATTTCTATACGTTAGTGCGTAGTGAATCGACGTGTTTCCCTAAAATGGATGAATGGAGATTATCAACAAATAAATGGCTCCTTATCTGTAAAAGAAGTAGAGAATAAAGGATCGAGCAATCAACATCTGTCAACAGAGTTTTCCAATCACAAATGTTGTTCCTGCATTTCGGACATGCCCCCTTGAACAAATTGACCTTGAAACGACCCGTATAACGGAGCCCAGAGGACAAGACTTCAACCTTCAAAATCTCTAAAAGATTTGCCCCTTCCCCTTCCCCTCCGCGCACTTTTTAGTGACCCTCTTATTTTCCGCATTTCAAAGCAGACGCGCCAAATCGGCCATGCGTCTCGTTACGTAAATTATCTGCAACGTCACCTAATACTGGACTTTTGGGTAAAGTCTACGGCCAAAAAAAGAATTTTTTCCTTGCACAAATATCTTCTCATATGTAACAATGAATGTTTCGTCGCCCATTCGGTTGCAGAACTGCCCAATCGAAAATTTGTTGCGCGATCTAGTAAAACTCCGCAAGTCGAAAACCGCAAAATTCTCCAAAGCCCGACCTTTGAAACTAAAACTTACGCGCGACTGTTGCCAAGCCGATGAGCTGGTCAGTACCTGCAGTCAGGGTAACTAAAGTCAAGCAAATCGTTATAGCTATACATAACAAAATGAAGAAATTCTACGCATAGTGGAAAGATCACACAAAAATCAACATTTCCGGTACTACCACAGGAAAAACAAGTCTTACATCTTGATCCGACAAGTTGATGATAGTTGCTAGAAGCTCCGGAATCCTCGTTACAAATAAATCGATGTATCCCTTGACAACTGCGGGTTTAGCTCGCTTCTTCTTCATTGTCTTGAACCAGAGAGTTTCAATGGTAGACATAAATGTGACCTACAGTAAAACAGCCGCAGAATGACATCTCATTAATCGACTCTCGCCTAACCAAAACAAGTTTGCTGTAAAATATTGTATTCCTGTCTTCCAAACTGAATTAAATCTGTTCAACAGTTTTGTGTATTGGTAGACTCGAGAGTTATGATAAAAAGCAGTTTGAAGGACAGAGAAAATTCGGTGGTGACTCCAAACTGATTTCGTGCAGGAGCCAATAGCAACTTTGTGGTATATGTAACTACAGAATTCTTCAAACCGAACACAAAATGCAGTCGTTACACGAGGCAAGGAAGAAGGTTTATTATCCCTAAGTGGGACACTTCATGGAAATTCTAAATTGTTTCTTACATTTGGAAAACTTAAAATAAGCGTAGTACACGTGACATGCAACGCGCTTGGCTATTGCATTGACTTTGATGAGCTATGGGCGGTGATGAGCATCGGAATGGACGCTGATCGTTACTGGCATGAAGATCGTTGGCTTGTGGCACGCAACCACCGCTAGATACGTAGAAATACAAGAGCTGCACTATCTTTAAATTACTTACACAGTATGTGAAGCGAAGTCACTATTGCATTACTCTAAAATTTTACCCTAAGTTCAGACCTTCGGTGATCGTGGAAAGACCATACTATATTTGCACAAAAATAACAAAATTACTTAATGCTCTTCCCGAATCTAACATTAGTCAGCCTGCATTTTACGAGCATCCTGTGAACGAGGAACAAGGAAAGGTGTGCAATTGTACAGGCCTCCACCGTGGCATTTACTGGGCAACAATTTAATGCCTGATTTGAAATGATAAATAAGCAACTTCGAAATTTGATCGGCGGTAAATGTCAGGGACAGCCTTTGCTGCTAAAGGCAAGATAAGAGAGAGATGCACGCCCGGTTAATCTGTGTATATATGTAAGGATGCATTATTGTATGAAGAATGCACGTGAAAGTACATGCAGATTTGTAAATGAATGTATA
>JAAAKL020006096.1:0-18422 GCA_010016065.2 Carybdea cf. marsupialis auct. non (Linnaeus, 1758)
TGGGGATAAATCATCAAATATTTCAGGACGGCAAATGTGGGGATAAATCATCAAATATTTCAGGACGGCAAATGTGGAGATAAATCATCAAATATCTCAGGACGGCAAATGTGGGAATTAATCATCAACTATTTCAGGACAGCAAATGTGGGAATAAATCATCAAATATTTCAGGACGGCAAATGTGGGGATAAATCATCAAATATTTCAGGACGGCAAACGTGGGGATAAATCATCAAAAATTTCAGGACAGCAAATGTGGGGATAAATCATCAAATATTTCAGGACGGCAAATGTGGGGATAAATCATCAAATATTTCAGGACGGCAAATGTGGGGATAAATCATCAAATATCTCAGGACAGCAAAAGTGTAGACGGATATCTTCCATATGCAATCTTTAACACAACGACCACCATCCGGATCCAAGCAAAAACAAGGAATAGAAAATGAATGCTATTGCAAATTGGTACCCCTATGTGTGCTGACAGCATCGTTGCAGTATGATGGTGCAGAAATATGACAACTTTTACCACAAATTATGGTTATACCTTTGCCGATCATAGTATGTTGATCAGGATACTTGTGATAGTGTTCAAATTTTGCCAGTGTGAAAATTAAACCTAGATATAATTATGGGCCAAAAAATACCGCTGTGATACTCCCAATTCCAAATAGAACAGAAGAAAAGATATGGCATTAAAAATAAAATAGAGCAAGGATGATTGAAACCCCTAACAGATTTACAAAGCCTGATGCATGAAGAAGCACAGGAAAAGAATGCGAAACGCATACCATATTTTCCTCGTTGAACTTACTCCTATCTCTTTCCAAATCCTTTATATAACCTATGGACAAAAAGATATTTCTTTGTTAAATGCACGAGATAGGAGCAGCCCACGTACTTTACATATCAACTTACGTGATGCCATTGCCTTGATTCCACACGGGGGTGAGGGACGTTTGGAGCCTCACAGCAGTTTCTGTTGAATAACTTCTTCAATACTTAAAAGCTCTGAAAATGCCTGGTATTTGCTTTCTATCTTTTGACATAAGAAAAATGTTATTTTGACAAAATTTAAATCTGTGGATCCTTCTTGACCACCCCTTTTAAAATTGGTTGTCCAAACTTGCAGATTTTCAAGAATATTACATTCTCGTTAAAAATCTGCCTCAAAAAGATAATTTTGAAACAGTAAGGGAAAATTTTATCTTTCTACACTTCAAGAGAGCTTCTCTTTAACAGTACAAAATCGATGACATCAGCATTTTAAAAGAAATTGCAAGCAGCTGATGACGCTAGTATACTTTATTCACAAGAAGCTGGTTGGCTTAAAGTTCGAAACAAGTGTCATAATAACAAAATATATCTAGTTTCTTCACAGACAAAGTTGATAACAATCAGGAAGAATAGACATTATCATGGAGCAAAAATAACATTTGCAAAATAACTCTATACTTATTTTGAATTTGTTATTAATTGAATTATGAATTAACTGAAATTGTTATTTCAACTAAACCAACACCATAGGTACTAAGAGCACAGAGAAAAAGGACTAAAAACGTATACAGAATGAAAATACTGCCTGCCTCATAAGAGCATGACAAAGGGCATTGGCACTTATTCTCTCCTAGATACTATGTAAATAGCACTATATTTAGCTCCAAGTATATAAGACATATAGAACTAGGAGTTCTAAAAAAACCCCCGAAAACTATCTCACAATACCGAAAATGACGATGGAATAAGCTGATACACAAAGTCATCACCATATTAATTTTGACATTGGAAAAGGAGGTAATTCTGCTCATGCTCCACTCCTACTGTTGCGATGAAGCTGCATTAACTGATCCTTTCTTTAAGTGAGAAATGAGATCTTATCTACTTCATAAATGGAATCCATCCTTGAAGGGAAAAGTTTACTTCAAGAAGTATGGCATAAACTTTCGAAAACGAAGCTTTGCAAATTAAATGTTTTATCAACATGCTATTTAGATCGACAAATATTACTAAACAGTGATGAAATTCTACCTTCAATAATCTTGGCTTGCTTCTTGTCAATTTTTGCGGCCGATTGAAAGAATTTAAGGGCCTGAAAAGAAGTGCAAATCAGCATTTCTTAATGTTACAATGATAAACCGCATCAAAAGGGAGAAATATATATAGACAACTAAACTGACAATCAAATAATAATTGGAAAAATAATGATTCCTGTGACACATGGTAAAGCATACAGACGTCACTAAGAAATAAACAAGAGTGTTTCTATAGATAGCACTTTAAAAATAGGTAGCTCAGATGATTTTTGATGTTGTGAAAGAGGATTGACTTCCAATTGGTATTGAGCTCCGCACGAACATTACAGACTTTACCAATGATGTCAGCTTCTGTAGTTACAATTTGGGTATATAGGTAGGATTTCAGGGTTTTTTGACAAGAGTATACTAAACCTTGCTAATTGTAAGCAATACACTCTGTTTTACCAGAAGTGTGCGGTGTATACGAAATCTGCACTTTTTGGTCCATACATTTCTTGGAGCTCTTTTAGCCCCAAAACACGCAAGGTAAACTTCATCAAAACTTTAGTTCACCGTGCACTGATGATATATTTTACAGAGAAATTAAAGCCAGAAATCGATACATTAAAGCAGTTGTTTCTGTCTAACAGTAATCCTGAAGATGTTATCGACTCAACAATACAGGAAAAATCATCTCTATTTACTAACGAAAAATCTTTTGGACCAAACAAGTGTCCCGTGTACTTAAAACTGCCCTGGCCCGGTAACATTTCCCTTCGATTCGAAAAACCAGATCAAAAAGAACGGAAAGAAATGTTTTGGTGCTGTGACCCCATGAGTAGTTTATATAGGTAGGAAAGCGTTCTCAACTACACACAAAGACAGTGTTGCTTCCACAAATTGTAGCATTGTTGTGCACTCTTTTTCTTGACAGTGCAAGGCTGGCTATGCTGGATTAGCAACTTTGAGGTTAGTTGATAGAATTAAACAGCATATTCTGTTTTGTATTCGTTCAGTATCAGCTCCTTCAAGGAAACAAACACTTCAGGTTTTTAAGACCAAAAGCACTGCTTAGCAACGTGATTCTGCCATAGGGCAGCACTTGCTTGAAAACCCAGGCTCTGCAAAATTGTATACAGATGAACACTTCCGTATAATAGGTACAGCTAGATCTGCTTTTCATTTAGCTGTTTTGGAATCTGTGCACATCAAGGCAAGAAAACCGTTGCTTTGTAGACAAAAAGAATTCGTTGTTTCATTGGGTCTCTTTGGTTAACCGTTCAGTTCCACAGACACAACATCAATCTGCACTCTGAGGGGTGTTTGACCAAAAAAGCGTTCTAGTACCAAAATAATTTAGCTGTTTCGTGTAGTAAAACTAAAGCAAGATTTAATTTTCTCTTTTTATTCTCTTCTTTTCAATTTTATAAGAGTCATTGAAGAGCCAGGTTGTGCAATACACAGCGGATAGAACTCTTCTGAAGGCCCTTTTCCAAACTTCCTGCCTTGGTAGATCATATAAGCATGAAAGAAAACCATACTGTCAGATGTATTTATGTAATATACTCCGCCCAGCCCTGATAAGACTCACTGAGTTTTAGACAAAAAAGCAATTGCATCAGGTTTGGGAGATGAAGAAGGGTAAAAAGTTCAAATAAATTAATCCACTCTAATTCAAACGGTAATTGCTTCATATTCTACACTGCAATTACAGACTGACATAACAGTTTGAAAAGCCTTAGAATAAATAAAAGCAGAATGCTAGAGTAATAACATGATGGTCAAACCGTTTGACAGGGATAAAAGCAACATTTCTCTCAATACAAGTATTATTAGCTTTGCAGTTTAACCCAGAAGAATGTTCAATCAAAATTAGTAAGCCTTTAGAGGTATACTTAACTTATCAAATTACATTCATTCTTAAAATATATGCCTGTCATACCTCATCAAATCTGTGTAGTCTCTGGAGGGCCTTGGCTTTGTGCACAAAGGCCTTAATGTAGTTCTTGTCTAGCTGTGAAGGTGGAAGCAACATTAAGCAACAGTGTAAATATACGGGCAAATGATAATTTACTGCATAGTATTTATCCATTAAACCTTGTTATGTAAGCTTCCTGTTACATAAGGTAGCAAACTTAATTCTTGAAATAAACATACAGTTTACCATCAAATTCATCCAGTTACAGATATATAAATAAAAGTTGGCCTACAATCTGTCTGAAGTAATATTTTAATATTTAAATATAAATTGTACTTCGTAAAAGAAAGGACCAACATGATATAGAGATCTGACAATACTTGAATGTGTAGTGTTACAGGGTATTGCAGTAGTAGAACAACAATTACCAAATAAAGAAGGCACAAGGTCATTTGATGTATAAGAGGCTCAGTACCATGGCACAAAAATGGCCAAATGAGCATGAAATTTAGCCAAGCCCCATTCTTCATAAATCACTGCTCAATGAACCCCAGTGTTTATCAACTTTTGAAAATTTAACATCTGATCACATCTAATGCCCAAAATACTTGAATCAGTGTAAGATTTAGACATAACTAAAAATTTTCTCCTATCACCTGTTTTCAAAACATAAAGATTAGGTATATGAGGTAGGGCATGCAATGAGACCACACATTTCTGACCTTGACAAAATTGCCAATCATTGTAAACTTACATTAAAAATACCATGGAAACTATTGTTTGAGACAATTAGGCTGTTATGATTTGTACTACTTGTTGTGATCACAGCCATTTTGAATAAATTATCTACCATTATGTAAATGTCTCATAGTAAACCTATAACATACTAGCCTCCTACATGTAAACCATCTCTTATGAGTCAAGAAGCTAAAGTGATCAGACTTACTTCAACCTTGTCTTCCTATCAGTATCAAATCCTCTTGCCACGCAAAGGTAAATAATATAACATAGGCCTAGATTGATGATATAGTAAATGAATGGCTTATGCTCTGATACATTTTTTAATTTATCCCCCACTAACTTTTTTTTTATCATAGACCTGAGAAGGAGGCATAGTAAAAGAAGATAAAACAAAGTAAAATGTTGATTGAAGTAAAAAGGATACAATGATGAATATGCAAAGGAAAAGAAGGAAGGGAAGTAGACAGGAGAGAATATTAATAAAAAAGAAGACCTCACCTGTATGGCAGTGTTGCAATCATTTATCACTTCCTGAAACTGTGAAACCTTTGAGTATGCCTGTTAAAACAGAATAATAAAAAATTGCATTTGATAAAATTAGTACAGATGGCATAAACGTAGGCTTTGTCTATTGGGTAACATGCATTTGCAACCTCTAGTACATACAAAGCAATGAGATGAAACAAAAAGCATTGCTTAAGTTATTGTTAAGTAATGAAGTGGGGGTTCTACACAAGCAACATCTTTTAAGCAAGGCAAGAGGATGATTTCACCTTGAATCAGCACAAAATTGTATCTGACATCAATTCTATTTACTTTCACCCAAAACACAGGTATGTGTTCACCCTTTGTGGCCAATAACATGCTAAACAAAATCCCTGGTTACATCTAATAGGCAACAGCACTCCATTGGCTGATATCCTTATAATATACTGCAACATCAATTAAAGGCTCTTATATAACTAAACTGCCTGCTGGACCTAGTTACATACAACTGCACACAATTTAGAAATGCTAAGTATCAGCATGCCATTGCACTAGTCAGGTAGTTTCGTCAATACATGCAATTCAAGGGTTGTCAATAGCTTACATTCATCAACAAAGGTATAAAATAATTACTGAATATGCCAGTTGTAAACAAGTTATTTAATAATAGTCTCCAATCACAATATAATAACTAAATGTAATACTGATAGCTAACACCTATTGGAAAGTATTCAATCAACTGTTCCTTGTAACTGGGATATATAACTATTTTAATGCGAATAGCTTAGAAAAAGTATTCAGAAATAGTTGTATTATTGAAGAACCTTACATTATTCAGAAATCTACTTTGGAGTATACAATCCTGATTGTCTGCATATAATTGTTTGGGAGACCAAGAATCTTAGCACTCTATATCCATCTTGCAAATTTACTGTTATCAATCTATGGACACTGGAATACAGATTAAAATGGGCACTTTCTCTGCATTGTTTTGCATGTCATAATAGATCAATTGGGGAGTAGTTTAGAAGAATTAGTTTATGAATGAAAGTAGAAATGTCACAAAACAGGATTACAAGACTATTGAATATATACCTGTGCTCTATTTGAGTATAAAATAGGATTGTCTGGAGTTTGATTGATAGCTTCAGAATAATGCTTGATAGCATCATGAAATTCCCCCTTCTTATACAAATCATTTCCTACAGCTTTTAAACCCTCAGCTTTCTTTTCCTTTTCTTTCCTCTTCTTTCTTCTAAAGGCAGCATCTTCTTCAACATCCTTCATAAATTGCTCTAGAATGACATTGGAATGCATAAACATTGGAATTGCAATGCATAAACATTTGGCAATTCAATGGCAATTCAACATAAAATTGGCACCTTTGACCAACCTAGCTTGCAATACATCTTAAGTATGTTGTAGCCCCCATTTTCTCTGAAGGGGGTAATCACCAAGCACTTTATGCTCTCTATTAGTAGGAGCATCAGTGGATACTCAACTTTAATTTGGTGTTCTAAAACAACAGGTTCTCACTCTGTGAATTGATGATGTGGGAAATCTTACTTAGTATAGTAAAATATTTAGAGGTTTGGTACAGGTGTCCATGAAGCTGATCTAAATTAAAAAAAGTACTTTTCATACATACAATCAGGAAGTTTAAATCTTCTTTTAACACATAATGAATCTCTATGCAATGATTTCATATGGTGTCCTATCAGAAGTGTCAAGTTACTGACAAGTATTTACCCATCACTCAAAAATCCACAAGAATATGTTTAAACACATTGAAACTCAAAGGACATAAGGATAATACTAAAACGTCTAGAGAAGGAACTTATGGTAGGATCATATATTGGGATAAAATTTAATGAAAGAGTTGCACAGGAAATTGCATGGGTACTACTGAATAAAATCTGTAAAATTCCATCATCAGAATCAAATGGTGGGTAGTCCTACAAGGCTTCAGTGTTAAAATGTTCTATATAACAGATGGTACATTGAATTACTCAACCAGAAGCTTTCATTGATGGAATGCATTCAGTCACACTGGCAGACAGCCTTCATGAACTGTTTTAGAACTTAATAAGCATGTCACTATTCTTGATTGTACTTTTACATGATGTATAATTGTTTCTTACCTGGTGATATGCTGTCCTGGGTGTATGATCCTATGTTCTGTTTAGGAATTTGATAAAGGGAACGCATGGTCAATGTTGATTTTGAAAGTAGCTGCTGCCAATTTTTTACTTTATTAAGTATTGGCAAGGCAAACTTAAGTATTAAAAACTTGCACTTTTGCATTTATTTCTATTTCCATGATAACAGTAACTTCGTATGAACAGGCCAATGACTTAATACTGGTACAAGCAAAAATAATAATATACATATTTACGCAAAAGTAAAACAAAGAAAAAATGTATCCAAATATTTTCAGATGGATCATATATTTATAAATCATTTCAGAAAATTATGCCAGTCATAATTGCAAAAGCAGGCTACCTAATTTCAGTATCATACAAAATAGGTTATAATGGAAAAGACTTCAATCTACTCATGATATCACCCCTTCCTGGGTTACTACAGAGAAGAGGGTAAAATTTTGCTGTGGTCTAGGATGCAGTCTAATGGGGAAACTCTAGTTCAACACATTAAATGCTTTAAACAGCCTCAGGAAGACAAACAAATCTTCATAGATAATAAAAGTCCAGAAAGATTTCAACCATGAGACCCAATCCTCTCATGGCTTTTGAATTGCCAAGAGAATTGACATAGCTAGTTTCTAGTCAAAGAGTTCTAGATGCTGAGTATACTTACAGCTTCTTGCCACACTTCAAATTTAAAGATGTCTCCAAACTGACTTGATTGAGCAATTAAGTGCTTACATTAATATTATCTTGTTGTTTTAATACCATCATTGACACTATGTAAGACAGTGCTTGATGAATGGAATTCAGAGCTTGAAAAGAGAGATGATCTTTAGTAAACCTTGATGCTCTTATAGCTACTAGCATAACATCCATTGACGTAACATATTAACAGTACATATATAATATATACATGTACATATATACTAAAAATATAGTGTTCTACATAGAATTTACTCTTACTTCCTTTAATCTGCAAGTCACAAGCCTGCAAAACCAAAAACTGCTGTGATGCTTACTGTTACCCTTAATGCTTCAAGTGGGTTGAACCCTCAATGAAAAACCCCATATAAAGCCATACTTTTAACATGTCACTAGATGGCTAAGTCTAAAACAAATAGACCTATGCATACCAGTGTCTATATGTACATGGAAGTATAACAAAACAGCCTGGCACCTCCAGCTTAGCAATATAAATCTATTATTACTTACTTGTCCCTCTTTTTCATTATCATATCTATTTATTTGAGAAGAGTCAAAGCCTTCATTTTTGTTACCACTATTTAAGTATTCATCTGCTTTTTGAAGTGCATCTTCCCTCTTAGAACCTTCTGATGATGATAAGTCCTTTATCAGAGATCCTAAAATGATGATAAAATGAAAGACAAAAGCATAATTTCAAAATTACTTAATAGTACATAAGATATCATGTAATTTATCATTAAAGTTCATCAATAGGCTCATGTAAAAGAGATCACAATGGAATATAATTTCATTTAGCATCATCAATAATTCAATGTCTGTAGAGAGACTAAATACTACAGATGATAATGTATGTAAATAATATGTAAATTGAACCAAAAGTTTGCTTTCTATAGTCTGTTCATTCAATTTCTCATGATCAAAGTTCCACTAAAACTCACTGCTCTGGCCTGAACATTTGAAAATAAATGATGATATTTCCTCATCAGCATCCATTTTATAGTTTATCTCTACCCATTCAAGTATGCTGTGAACATGCATGTTACATTTAAACATATTCATTTATATACATAAATTATATTAAATATATAACTCATTAAACATGAAGTGCTTATGGCAATTGGCCTGGATCAAACCCAGGATTATTTCCCACACCAAAAACGAAAACTTTACCATTGCACTAAATAGTGCAATAGTACAGGTTGATGATCAGGGGAGTCGATCACAACTCCTCGCCACCACCAGCAACCTTATTTTTGTTTTGCTGTTAGCTTCATCAGTGTCATTTCATTTATATAAGAGCTCAGGCAGACACACAAGCAGTCATGAACTACATAGTACAAAACTTTACTTACTAACATACCAGCTCAAGCAACCAAACAAATAAGGAAGGAAATAATTACTATCCTAGATTTCTTAACTCTACACTGGCAGAACTACATTAGCGTTGTTTTATTCTGTTATATCAATAAATCCCTTAATCATTTAAATTGTTTCTTTTGTTCTGTTAGCATTACCTAAGTTAACTAACTGTACATAAGTCATTATCTTCAGTTGCATTTACTGTTTCAGTTCCTTTTCAACAACTACCTTTCACAACAGTTCCATCATCTTATGTTAGAGTTATCATTATGAAAATAAGATCATGCTTTCCATGCCATGCTTTCCATGCCATGCTTTCCACAAATACTAACTTAGAAAAATCTGCAGATTTTGGATACAGAACAGAGTTTGATTGCAACAGAAAACAATCAATAACATCAAAATGTAGTCCTAACAAAATCAAATGGAACTTGTAAGGCAAGTAATGTATGATATAAACAATATACCGGCAATGGAAGAAAAAACATCTCTTTCTTATTTTTTATTTATAATATACAGCTCTGTAGCCTATAAATTGGTCTTTCCAACGCGAGTGCAACAGTTTTCTGTATATTTGCTGAGGACTGCGTATCCTAATCAAGTAGATGGGGATTAATAGATTTCATCTATCATTTAAAGGACCAAAGAAGTTATATAGATTACAAGTGACTAACAGTTGCCCCCAGAGTAGAAGGCCAACAAGGCATCCTCCGTAGCTATAACGATACTGCCTGTCCCCCCCCCCTCTTCAGTTTACTAAGGTACTATCCATGTAGTTATATTCTGGAAATGACCAGCGAGTGTCATGAAATGATCTTGCCACTTGCACATGTGAACTATTGCGAATCCACTACTACTAGCACTAAGTTAAGTTAAGCTTAAGCCCACGGCAGATTCCTACAGATTCCAACCATTTAAGGCCATTTCAGCACAAATAGCCTCGGTAATGTTACCTACGCTGCTCCAAGAGATTGAGAAATGTGGTAGTGTACTGTACATACCTACTTCGTCGACCTTCCTGAGGAAATCTTCAATATTTCCAGGCGTACCATTCACAGCTTTCTCCGCCATTTTTTAAATACAATTTGAGAGCGTCTGATGTTAGGGGACTGGGATATAGTTATCTTTCGCTCAGTCACGGACAGAAAAATCAGCTGAGAGAAAACAATTATTTGGTTTCCATAACAACTTACAAAGAGAAAATTGAGGCCTGGGGCCTGTTGGAAAGAACTTGAAAGATTCACCATTGCTGATAATAAGCTACTAGTGGATTTGAAGTGTTGCATAAAATTCAGAATCCATCATCCCTTAGTGACTGATATATAAGTGTATTCCATTAGTAAAGACAAAATACCCACCAGTTTATCACGAATCCCCGTCGTATAAAAGACTGCAAGAAGTTCAACTGATTTATTATCCCTTAAAAATTCCATAAGTGACTGTAGAATCTTGAAATACTTCATTGATTGGGAAGATCTTCGTTCAGATTTCTCTAAATATCTGATAACTCAAATGGTGAAGGATGGATTCCTGAGAAACTTCAAAACCAGAGGCAAAAGCAGCGATTTCAAATTTCTCGCAATTTTAAATGGACAGATGAAGATACGAGAGTTTGATTTAGATTAACTGACCAAAATGTTGATTTCCTCGTCGACAATACAGGATATCTTCTGAGGCATAAAACGTCTGAGACAGCAGATTTTAGTTTCACTTAGATAATTGGCGTGAGGAACGTTACTAACATATATATTAAGTCTAAATTCAAGTCCTTTTATGGCCTGATCCCTTGGGGACAGTAATGATACGTAAGTGTTGTTGTGCTACCTAATTGATAATACCACAGAAAAGGAAATAAAACATAAGTTCTCTTCTGCAATGTGGATCTAGCTTTTACTTCGCCAACGTTCTCCGATAGGAGGACAACAATACGTTAACAGGTACTACGTACCCGTTTCAGTAGCGATTAGGTGGCAAGATATTCTAATACTGTGTAATTATTGAACTATCGGATCAGCACAGACACAAAGCTGCTAGATATGCTTAAAGCGGGCCTATGAATATCGTTCTAACAACGTTTCTTAATAACGCAGTGATCCTTTCGCGAGAAGAAGCTGAAACTTTACTTCGAGAGTTGTCTGCTTTGAAACGTTATAATGAGAGCAATTTTTACAATTATATTTGCGTCGCAGTATTTTTTGCTTCAAATTGATACAGAATAGCAATCCGATTGCCATGTAGACACTGTAAGATCAAAGAGAAACTTGAAAATCTGAACTAGGTTACTGCTTAGAGATCGCAACGGCCCTGGAGGCTGAAACGTTTATGATTCTGGCGACTGTCATGTTCAACAGTGGTAAAAAGGTTTGCTCGTCTGGCTGATTTTACACACAAAATATCGATTTTGCTTCACAAAATAGGCTACACAAAAGCAGGGCAAAATTATGAAAATGGCACTGTCCATCGCAGCTTGGGACGCTGATGAAACAGGCTGATAATTTAATGAAAACACATTCTCTTTCAAGAATTACTTTGTGCAACATTTCTCATGAGTGCTAGTGATAATAATGATAAACTAATTATTAGTTCTAATTTATGAGTAAGTGTTATGCAACACGCCCCATTTTGAGTCCTGCATTGAATGCACAGTCGGACTCCGTCCTTGCTAAGCTTTTACAGAACTGATCTTCCTCCTTTTCCATTGACGTAATTTCTATGATCGTGTTTGGTGCACTGGTCTGTGATAAAGAAAGATGTTCCGAAACGTTGAGCAGATAGCAAGTTACCAAGTCTTGTCTTTTCATTTTCATGTTTTTAAGTGGTTCGGATATTGCTCCGGAACAGTGCGTGTTCAATTCGTGGACACATGCTGTGATTTTGGAAAAGTCTGACCCCATGCGAGGGCAATTCTAAGGTCATCAATTCGGTAAGCACGTGTGTTTCGAGCAGCTGTGAAAAATCTGATACATAATGTCATTTTTGGATCTGTTTTGCAACTTTTCTGCGGTTGTGGATAAAAAATGTCAGCCTTTGCAGAGATGAAATCGCTCAGCTTCTATTTTCAAGCAAGAAAGATAAATCACAAAAGTATACCCCTTTGTTACAAGTTCATTTTTAGTAACCTTCTACTGCAGCTGTCGTATCGCATTTACCATACTAACTGACTAGAAGAGCTAAATGTCTGAAACAGTCTTCTTCCTTTTGCGGTCGTAGATGGAACATATATATCGTTCCAAGGGAGTCGATGGACATGGAGAGGTAAAGAGTAGATGTAGCCACGCTAAACTAGTTGAATATGCCCTGCATTTAACATAGTAACAAAGTTCGCTCAAACCAGAGCTACAGCAAACTGGACCCACCGCTTCCAAAGAGACCTCGATCGTATTCAACCATTCATAGAACCTTTAAATTTCACAGTTTGACTGAAATGTTCTTGCCTTCAAGCCAGTCTCTGATAAAAAAATCCCAATGGTATACTATCAGATACAAACATTCACAAAGAAAGTCATTTTCTGTAATGGGGTTAAATAGATTTAGCACAGTTAGTTTAAAGAGTTACTTGAAATGGGGATTCAAGTGTGTTAACATTTTTTTCTTCTCTTCACTCAATGCAAGGAAGGGTTGCCACTTCAGGATATTGAGTTACTTTGAAAGGAGAATCAATAAAAAGTAAACAGAAAAATAGATGTAATTACAGGCAAAAAATTAAAAATTTCCAGGAAGATGGCAGTTGATATTAAATTTAAAAGTGTCAAGTATCAAGTGTCAAGATTTAAAGCTGTAATTTATTGCTGCCTTTCAAATGACCAGCAAAACGTTATGTATGGTGCTTGAAATTGCTCTGTTCGTCCCTGTTTTGAATATTAGTCTATCCGCAAATCACCGCTACCTCTTTATTGGTACCAGGCTAATCAGCTTTGATTGATCGTTGCACGCCCATTTCCGGTGCATAGTAGTACCTACGTAATACTGGATTTGGCCATTGCCACGCTAATAATGTTGGTTCTGCAGTCGAAGCTGTTCATTACAGTCCTTGTTATTACTCATGTCATGTATTCATAATAACTCAATAGTTATAGTTAAATAAGAGAATAGAGTTACTTAATGATCTTGGAGCTAGTTAGCACTGCATCATAACTTACTGCTATAAACTTTAACGATCCCCCCATCTTTTATAAGTAAATGGTTGACACCCGTAAGTACTAAGCAAGCAAAGAGGATCGATCTCCCAAGATGCAAATACACGGAGCTTACCTTACATATTTACACATAATATGTTCATTTAAATCCTTCTGATTATCGAGCTTGCTTTACAACAAGAATACGTGATCAATGTCTTTTCCTCCTCCTCTACACACATAGGTGTCTCCACCTTTGTTTCTTCCAAAAAATTGAATTCCATTTGGTCTTGGAGGCATGTAGCATTATCTCTATGTGGTTTCAAGCATTGTTGACTCTTTCCCAGGTCTAAGTGTGTGTCCTTAGTGTCTGCTACCAGTGTCGCCTGTGTAAGATTGTTGGAAATAGAGCTTCGACCGGAGGCAACTCCAAGGTGTATAGTGTGAAGGGCCTTGGCAAAACAAGACATCTATGACGTACTCCTTTGCCAATGTTAAACGCCCATTCATCATTCCATGGAATAGTTGCTGTTTGATTAAAGTATAGCCCTTGGAGAAGAGCTACATTATGCGGCGAGAAACCCATGTCGAAAATCGCTTGAAACTGTTGCATGTGATCAGGGGTGTCAACCGCCTTGCAGTAGTTCATAAAAGTAAATGCAGGTATGCTGCTCAATAGCTGTAAGTTACTCCATAAGCACCTGTGTTTTCACAAGCAGGTCCTCGCAACTTTTATATTTTCCATACGTTGTCTACAAAACAATTCATTCCTCCATCAGTTTGGTCGTCATGCGGTTCAGAAGGATAGTAAGTAGCAATTTGCGTGCGTGACTTATTAGTGCAACTGTCCTGTAGTAATGCAGATGCAGAAGAGGGATGAATTTCAATGCCCTCCTGTCCCTTGACCACAGGGCCAGTGATCCACATACTGCGGGGTAGGTCGTGTAGCACTTCCAAACCAGTGGTTCCTGACTTCTTAAGGAGTTCAGCCGAATCTCTGTTCATTCCAGAGGACCTTTTTCTTGTTAAATTCTTTCACTATGGCAGCGACCTCCTCCAACTGAGAAATCGGTTCTTTATTTACATAGGGATTTTCTGGTTTTGCAAAGAGTGCTTCACATATTCCCTTTAGTGATAGAGGGCCTCAGACCTGTACAAGGTAGCACCAGCAATGTTTCTAATGGTTGCATATTTTGGGCCAAACCTTTGTGATTTCATTACTTTGATCTTGTTAAAAAACTGTTTCTACTTCCCTTGTTGGTAAAATTCATCAATGCTCTAGCACATAAAATTCAGCCACTCATACTTGCCATTTCTCACACTGCGCTGAACTACCCTTTGACAATGGGTATGGGTGGGTTTGGCATTCTGCTTTAGTGCTGTCCTCTTTTAGTGGATTGGGTTTAGATTTTCATTCGTCATCCATTCTCTAGGGGTCTGCAAGCGTTTGCTTTCAAGTAACTTTCCAATTTCAGCTGCTGAATGATAAAGTGTTTTGGGTTGTTCCCATATTGTGCCTGGAAATGCCTCGTCAGTGACTTTGCTTAGAAGTATCCCAAATCTTATATTTATCTTCACTGGATAGGCTGCTACTTTGTTTCGACTCTTCAAGGCTCTAATGTTGTATCTACACAAAGAAACTGTATCAGTTGTGCTTTTCAGACTGATTCTAACCTTTACTGGAATAAGAGCTGGACCAGCACCACAATTTGCGCCAGGTCTGCTCTTTGACTCATGAATGAAGTTGATGAACGTTTTCTGTATAGTGATATAGTAAATTTGAATTTTTGTTTCTCAATCCGGGGGCATCCGTTCTTGTCTTCTACACTTGTGATGGTCAAAAAGAGTGTTTGTCAGTACCAGACCATTAAACTCACAGAAAGTTACAACTATGACCTCAATTAAGTTCCTCGTTCTCAGTAGAGTTGTACATAGTGAGCTCACAGACTTATATCAGAGTTGGGATTGAGTTTCAGTTGGGAGATCACAAATTATTTAGGTCCTGTGGAGTCAGCAGGGGAGCGACTGAACTGCTGTAAAAAGTCGAAACATTTTGCTTCTAGGAAGCTGAGTAACTTCGGATGCAGGATGTTTTACAGTCGTTCGAAGTGGTTTTATGGATATATATTGCTGATCACACTCAAACATTACATGCCCACTCGGGGTTCTTGTACAAATCTCTCGTGGTTACTAACATACGTACATCTAGCACGAGGCATGCCCACATATGGAAAGTTTGTACAATACCATAGTACACTACATGTGTGACATGAAAGTTAAAGCAAGCATTGGCAGGCAAGGATAGCACTTGAAAAGATTAAGAATGAATTGGCAAAAAGAAGACTGATGATTAGTGCAAGACTCAGACTACTGAAAAGTTACTATTGTCAGTATTGATGTATGGTAGTAAAACATGGACGATTAGTGCAAGTATGAGAAGAAGATTGGAAGCAGTGTTTATGGGGTGTTATCGCAGAATGTTAAAGCTAAACTAGACTAAGAATTGAAGGTCACCAATAGGAAAACAGTGCAAAGGATTGGAACCTAAAGACAGTTATTGCCACCATTATATAAAAGAAAGATGATGATTTATGGGCATGTAATAAGGGAAAGAGGAATAGGAGAATTGGTGATGACTGGTGAAATTTGAAGGAAAAGAGCACAGAGGAGGCAGAGGATAATTTATGTAAAGGACTTGCAAATGGTTTATAGCATCCAAATCAAGAGTTGACTTGCGGTGACAGGTATAAGGCCTACGTATCCGATGTAGCAGCCAAGTTCCAAATCGGACAGGACAATTCATGATGATAATAATAATGATGATAGGTTGGTTATATCAAGAGCTACAAGGTGAACTTTGAAACCCTTGTCGAACATCACTTGAAACTGTTGTTTGTGACTAGACTGTTTTTTATCCGACAAAAGATTCCATTGCTAAAACTCAGAAAGCGAATGTGATCTACGAGTCGAAATGTCCAGGCTGTGGCGAAGAGTATGCGGGTAAAACAGATCGTTGTCTAGTAGTTCGATTGAACGAACATGCTACACGCGTGGAACAGCCTATGTTCCAACATCTGTCTGGTTGCCAAGCTTTTCAAGATTATGTCAGTTTGTTTAGTCTTCCTACGGCATTAGATCCGGCAATCAAAATAGATACTAAGGAACACATCAAAAACGCAGTTCTTTCCAAATATTCTTTTGTTGAGTTGAATACTAACTGGTCTCATTTGTCATTTTTAGAAACTTTTTACATAAACGATTTTCTTCAACAATAAACAAAGGTTTGAAGGCCTCAAAGGAATTGCAATTATTTTTATGATATTTGTTTCTTTTGTCAGTCTTTAAACGTTCGTTCCCATAGTGACGCATTTTGTTTATAAATGATAGTCATTGCTTTTTGTTATCACTTGTTGGGAAAGACACGATATGTAGCTGTCGAAATATACAATATTAAATATCATATATTTGTTTTCTTTGAATTTTATTTCTTAAAATCAAGAAAATGCTTCTATTCGGTTTGTGTTTTGTTTTATTTTATCTTAAATTGTCTGGTAAAGATGGATTTCACCGTCACATGTTTGCCGTATAACTAAAGGTGGGGCCTGGTACGAAATCAAATGTCGTGACCGTTGGACAAGCGACACTTTCTGGAAATTCTTTTTATAGTGACAGCTTTATTAGTCAGTTTTCGATCGAGAAAGAAATTACAAAGATATATCAAAGGGGTAAATTAAATATTAAGAACAGCTACTCATGGAAATAGTAATTGATAGAACCGTTTAAAAAGCAAACCTACTATTTAAAATATTGTTTTTACACTTAAAAAGATGTAATCTAAAGCCTTACAAACAGATCATAATTAAGAGGCAGGATAAAAAGTTCTGAGGTATGGTGCTTCTGCTCTTTTGGAATCTCCCAGTAAACAATAGTTGGAGCATGTTGACAGATGTGACCAATAGACAACATCTTGTAGTTTATAATTATTCAAATTTGAAGACTCATTTATGCTTGAACTGCTCCTTTAGACATACAGTGACAAATTTAAGTAATAAATGTAACAGTTATAAGTACTGCCGAAGCATATCCTTGTTATGTTTGCTAATAAATCCAACTCACAATAGTATATTTCGTGTAAATTTTTCTGCGATCGTATTGGACTTTGTTCTTTTAAGCCATTATGATATCTCTCAAACACAGTGCTAATTCTGTAAGCGTAATAATTTCTATTTTTAATGACTGAATGCATTTTCACCTTGTCTCCTGTTATATTCAAAATCTGATATGATAAGTTGGAATTTACCCCAAATTCTGTTGATATTTGAGCTGATATACTTAAAAAGGGGGCAAAGAGAAACACTATCATCGATTACCTTTTGCATGTTGATCAACTCTTCAACGTTAGCGCTTGGTAAACAAACGATGACATGTAAACGTTCTCAAATTGTGGTCGTTCCCCTTTCACTTCGGTATTCTTTCTTTGCCTTCTACAATGATTGCATTTGATCAGCGTTACAACGAAAACGATTAAACTGTAAATTATAACAACAGGAATACAGATGCATAATAAGCAATCAACCACATTCACATAGTGAACACGTGCTCACATAAAAGACAATGTTCAAAATTTGGCTCAGGAAGTAAATTGTGACCTCTTCAGTCGAATAAGATTTAGCGACGTTCCAAAGCCTAATCCTAATCCAATCAGAAACAGTAAAGTAATGCTGAAGATTATTTTGAGAAGACTCTCAAAACAAATTGAACCCTTACTGGCAGAAGAACAAGCAGGTTTTCGAGAAGAAAGGAGCACGGTAGAAGAAATTTTTAATCTGCGACTGATATGTGAGAAAATGACTGAGCACCAGAAAGAGGTCCATCATAACTTCATCGACTTCAAAAAGGCATTCGATAGAGTTTGGCAGCAAGCGCTGTGGAA
>JAAAKL020006097.1:0-18422 GCA_010016065.2 Carybdea cf. marsupialis auct. non (Linnaeus, 1758)
ATTTCAGCAACCTGATTCTTCAGGATTAATGCAGTGGCGATTTTCACTTATCTATAATAGTTCATCAAAGAACTCTGGCTACTTAGCTAGCTACCTAGGCTTTTACTCAAGACACTATGTCTCTAGGGCTTTAACAAAGGTTTCTATCCTACAAGACAACGAAGAAGGATTCAATACAGCCAAAAGAGATGTAATATGTGATTTGGAAAGCTAGTTAAGGGAAAATGTCTTTTATCATACAAGAAGATACTACCAAAGCCAGTCTTGCTATCTTAGTATCGTATGTACAAGATGGTATCAATGCAAAGTTTGTTGGTAAATCCTCTTTCCCTGACCCAGTAGAGTGGATTGTGAAATATGGCAGCTACTAATTGTCTGTGAATCTCCTTCTTCAACTTCGCACCAGATCTTGCTCTCAACTTTGAAACTCTAGTCTGAGGGGACTTCAACAGCATATACACTAACCTGGGGTACTCTGTTATAAAAAAATTGAACTACTCTCACAATATGGACTAAAGTAAGCAACCTCTATCTCCTCTACGACAGCAAGGAGAATTTCTTCTCCTTCTCGTGACGACACAAGAAATGATCTAATCCAGATATCTGCTGATCCAGTTTATTATTCAACTGAAGACGATCCGTCCTTGACAAACTCTGAAAATCATGACACAGACAAATTTTGATAACATTTGACGTTAGTATTCGTGGGAAAGAAGACATGAAACTTTTCAAAGCAAACTAAAAAATGTTTTTAAACCGTTTAGTTAATCATGCAGATGATCTCTCAGATCCTACAGGGAATAAAAACTCAGCTTACCAAGCCTTACCCAGTTGATATCTTTTGTCGCACATTGCCAGTTCACAAATGTAAAAGGGAGTATTACATCTCCTCTTGGAACAACGATCGCGAAGTTGCGTTCTCTAGCTACAAAGATTCTCCAGAGTCAGAAAAAAAACAAGGGCATACTAGAATTGAGGCATCGTAAAAGATGGTCTGAAACCGCTCCGTTAATTTAAGTTAAAAACTCTATTCTTGAAGCACGGTCAAGTCATTAGTAGAGGAAATAAGCTGAAACTCTACTCTGTTCCAGCAAACTCTTACACCGGCCCTCTAGTGCAGTAAACAACAAGTGGAATGACAGAAATAAAGTGACTCCACACTCCAGGGATGTTAATGCTGAGATCATGGAAGTGTTCAGAACCATCATGCTTATAGGTATCTTTCTGAAATCATTGCACCTAAGGAGCTTTAAAATGCTAGTATTCTGTTACCCAATAGAAAATCACCGGGTATCATTGAAATTTACCCAGAGTTCTGAAAGCACACGAACCTTCGATTCGCGGGGTAGCTACGTCATTTCACATCTGATTGCCTACGGACAATAACCATCCCTACCAACTGAAGACATTATCTGCCATCCTGAAACTTGCAATCCGATAGATTAGGAAGAAAGTTATCGCATTCACATAGCACATTTTCGAGCAGACCGAATTTCCCGCCTAAAGAACGATATTAAAGTAGCATTACAGCGCAAGACATATTCTACTCAGCTGCCTACGACATATTCTGGCAAAAAAGCACTTACCTTAAGCTTCTCCCTATTATATTTGATGTCAAACTAGTAAAGATTATAATGAGCATGGCTCAGGGCAGATCATTCTTTGTTGTAATATTACTTGAAGAACGCAGTGACCGGGGAATGCTTCGTATTCGTCTCCCACAGGACTCTGTTCTTGCCTCAATACTGTTAAACGTGTACACTACCGACCGGTGCCAAACCACTTCACAACAATACATATACGTAAAAGAAAATGATCTAGCTACCTGTAGATCCTTCAGCTTAGTCATGCGCTCCCCTGAACGAGACCTGTCAATCTTCTGCCAATAAATCACGACTTGACACTGGTGCACAAGCAACTCCAAAACAGCTTGATTAGTTTTTCACCTTGCCAATTTTGTTGCTAATAAAGAGCTTTCTGTCCTAGCCAATAGTGTGAAGCTCAAATTAGACCAAGGGACGATTTACCTGGGAGGTACTATTGACTGCAGCCTGACCTTTAGTCCCCACCTTCAATAAACTGTTGAACAGGCATGCAAGCCAGCAAACCTTGCTGATAGTCACTTGGGCGCTGATTTTGGTACTTTTCCCAACTTGACTCTCGACCTGGTTATATTCACAGCTGAATATGGTGCTCCAGTATGGGAACGCAGTTTTTGACGCCTTAAGTAAAAAGATTAAACACAAGCTATCTATTTCGTCTATTCCTGGTAATATATAGCCTACTCTCGCGGTGGTTCCGCTAAGCTACATTTTTAGACAACAATCGATTTTGAGATCTGCTACTGCATTCTTCTGAACTGGATCCCTTGCTCCCGACTCAGCCTCAACTATTGCACCTTCATTGAGAATACATCGTCACAGTTTTAGCACCTTAGTCAGAGATATTATCAGCAAACATCCTCCATCACCATCATGTGTTCCTAAAAGGTGGAAAGAAGAATGAACACCTTCAGTTAGTGCGTTGGGCCATTTTATTACCTTACCCTCTGCTCGACCTTTAAAATGTACGCATTTCAGGAGATCATGGACTCAACGAAACTTGCTTAGATCTGATTTGGCTGCATCAAAGATATTCCTGAATACAATTGACGCAGAAAACAATGATAGATGTTAACACGGAACAATCTGAACCATCTAAGTATAAATCATTAAGAACTGTCTCTTTCAAGGAGAGCCTTTTGACGTAGAGGGTATTTTGCAAATCGATGATAAAATAGCAGTTAGACACAGACATTTGTAGTGTAGAACCTAATCAAAACGCGGTGACTACTCATTCTGTAGCTTTTCAAATTCCTCAAAATTGATCTTCTAATTTGGTCTAAAAATACCATACGTAAAGTCTATTAGTTGCTTATCTTTAGTATAAAAGAATTCAGTAATTATGAAGAAGCAAACTTTAAGAAAATATTTAAAAGTCATCTTTTTACCAAAAGAATCTGTTTATTTGCTCGAATAAGGTAATAAAGCTAAAGAAGCAATAGTGAGCACACAATGCAAAAAAACTGAAAAGATAAAAATAAAAATAATTGAAGTGATGCATAAAAAAATTAACTAGCTAATAGTAAAAAGAGACAATGGTCGTATGCTGCATGTGTAGAAGAAGTAAAGGACTGTACTATTATAATGGACAAAATATGAATACTAGAAAGTTGGATAAAATGCATTGAAGAACTTTTGATGACAACACAAAAATAAATCCACCACTAGAAAAAGAGCAGAAAAGCTGCCTATCACAACAGATGAAGTAACCAAAGCCATTGAAAACATGTCTAAAAGCAGGCAGCTGGCCCAGATCAACTTACAATTGAACTTATCCAAGTTATTGGCGAATTGGTGTTGCAGGGCTCACAATATTAGCTAAAAATATGAAGAGGAGCACATTCCAGAGGAGATGAATAAATCAATTTTTATATCCTTACCGAAACAACGAGGTACAGCCAAATGTGAATTGCACAGGACCATCGGCTTGATGAGTCATATAACCAAGTTATTTCTTAATATCTTGTTACAACGAATGAGATTTTGCACGAAAGAAGAAATTGCAAAAGAACAATTTGGATTTGTAGCAGACAAAGGAACTATAAATGCCATCTTCACACTTAGGATGGTAGTTGGAAGATTTATAGAAATGCAAACGGAATTCTGTATTTGCTGTATTGACTATGTGAAGGCTTTTGATAAAGTTCGGCACGAATCATTACTCAAGTTATTAAAACTATTTAACATCAATGGTAGAGATCTGAAACTACTCAAAAACTTATATTGGGAGCAACAATCAGCTGCAATATATGGTGTAGACAGCAGCATCTATATGCGGATTAGTAAAGCAGTAAGACAAGAGTGTGTCTTATCATCAGAATTATTCTCATTATACACCGAAATTCTAATGCGCAGAATACAGCGTGGATGTAGTAAAGACAGGAGGAATGAACTATAACAACTTGAGATACGCAGGTGACACAGCAATCCTAGATGAATATGAAGAGCAACGTCAGAAGATAATGGGCATTGTAGTCAAAGAAAGCAAAGTATTTGGCCTGGAAACGAATTTGAAAAAATTGTTCACTCTGGTAATGACTAAGAAAAGGAAATTCAAATTTCAAGGACAATGCTTAAAGCAAGTGGAAACCTTTGTATATTTAAGAAGTATAGTCAGCTTAGATGGGAATCCAGATAAAGAAGTTGCCCAAGAAGATGATATAGCATAAAACAGCTTTCAGGTCACTAGCAAATATCTTGACTACCAAGAACATAAACATCGGCACAAAACTTTGCCTACTAAAGTGCTACATATGGAGTACTCTTTATATGGATATGAAACATCTACAATCAGTGATAACATGAGGAAGCAACTGGATTCTACAGAACTCTGGTCCTTAAGACGCATACTAAAGATCCCGTGCATTAATAACTCAATAATAATGCAGTTCGCAGAAGAGAAAACACAATATGTCACCTGATGAAGACAATAAGACAGCGGCAACTTCCTTGGACATGTAATAAGGAAAAAAGGTGTAGAAGTGATTTTTCGGAGAGTGCACAGACAGAGAGACAGAAGAAGTCAACGAAGAACATACGTGCAGCAACTAGCAGGAATTCTTGTGTATACAGTAGAACTGAGCCGGCTTGCTGACTTTCATGACATTTTATAATGTGACTACCAACATCAGTATCTGATAAGGCACTTTGATGATAATGATGATGATGGTGACGATGATGATGATAATGATGAGGGCAATGGCAAAGTAGCAAAACAGTAATTGTGCGATAACAACACTTTCCTTTCAAAAGATTATAGCTCAAATCATGCGTTTTCAGATAACGCGAAATTACGAGTAGTATCTTTTAGTTGAAAAGGCCCAACACGGGGGATTTAGCACTTTGTAAGGTGTGAGGAGATAAACCCAGTTGTCCCCTGTACAAGCGCCAGCTCCGAAGCCTTTGTTACCATGTTATAATGACAACCAGTTTACACTAACGTTTTTTGTCAAGGGTCATTCTCATCTTGTTGGCATAATTTCTTGTAGAAAACTAATCAACACTAGTAAAGAACATTGATAGTAACTACAACAAAAGGTTGTGCTTTATATTGGTGAAACAAATATTGCTCTTCGTCTTTTAAAGGACCCTGCAAAGACATTGTTCCACTGAAGTGCAAAATTGCTGCAAAACTCAACGCATGCCAGCAGTTAAAGAAGTCGACCATCAACTACTGTCGTAAAAGCTGCAAGTTCTGTGGTAAGTTCATTTTTTCATCAATTTTTGCTTATTAGATATCGAATTAGTATTTGTTTTGCTATATTACCAAGATGGTCTATGCAATGTAGGTAAAGTGCATAAGTCTATCTTTGCTTTTATATTGAAAAATGCCCCCCAAAATTAGTTCGTTCATCTATCGCCAATAGCACGATAACATGAAGTGCCACTGGAGAATCACTTGTTTAGAAGCAGACTGGATGGAGCAAAGGACCCAGGCGAAACTATAACATGGCCTATGGTCCATGGCCGGGATGTATTTTGCGTTAAACTGCTTTCTTGGATTGAAGGGCAGAAACCATTTCAGCTTAGATATTTTTTGACAGTTTTTCATTGGCACAAATGAATTACATTTGATCGATTGAGCTTAACTACTCATAATATCCACGAGAACCTATAAAAATGGCACAACAAAGTCAATATCAATCCATCAAATATCAGTAAAGATTATTAAAGTAGGGTACATTTGAAAGTCTAAAATACTCTTTCTAGATTACTAAGTAGTGGCGAAGTAACGTGGAGTGTTACGATGTTATTCAGCGGGAGATATTATGGTACGTTGTCCACATACAGTAAAAGATTGGTTATCTGGATTATAGATATCTCTGTCTAGATACTGGTACGGCGATATGACGTACGAGAAGGAATGGTTTTGTGGATTGATTATAACTTTAAGCCAAAACTCTTGCCAAACCTCGCCGAAAGGCAAACCTTTACATTATTTCTATATCCGTACAAATAATTATATCCATTCATGATTGCTATGTGCTGGCAAGGTCGACAAACTCCTTGAGTAATCCAAGGAGAAAAATTACACCTGTCATCTCGTCCGTAGTATCACTTAGTTGGTGCTTTAGTGAAATCCTAAACAAAAGAATGTTAGATAATTTACAAAGAGGGTAGAGTCATGATTGTAAACGCCTTAACTTGGCAAAATAGTTTCTTGACATGTTAGCTTCAAGTGAAAGAATCTAGCTACAGCTGCTTTTGGTCTTTTTCTCTCATAATAGTAGACAAAGTTGGACATAGGGAAAAAAAATACGTTGGATCTGCCTTACGATCCCTTTTCGGAGAGGGTAGGGGTATGTGGATTTCTGGGGGTGCCATGTTAGCACTTTCTTTACTTTTAAAAAAAAATTTCTGCTAATACGAGTTGGGAATAATAGTGCCATGTATCTCACCTTAGAACTGGGTGTGTAGACATTGAAAAACCTAAGAGATAAGAAAATTTTGCCTGTTACATCAGTTGCTTACTGTGATGATGCATGATATCGGGTTTTTGCAATTGCGTTCCTACTCTAGGGAAGAAAGACCCATGCTTTGGATTCGTTTGCAAAAAAGACGGCCAGTGCGTCGTTGGACCAAATGGGAAACCGTACTGTTTGTGCAAACGTAACTGTAACGAAGGCGATGAATACACCGGTAAGTGATTACATTTGATGTTGTCATCATAAAACATGCCTCTGGTGCAAGCACGAAGGCATCAAAAATTTCTTTGGGGCTAATAGTTAGGTAGGTGAAATTGGTGTGCGGTGCGTGATATGCTATGTATATAATTTATATACAGTGGAACCCCGGCGACGTGACCACCTATGGTACCAGCTTCAAAAGGTCGCATTAGCCATGTGGTCGCGTCAGCGAGGCTGCGATTTCTGACAATATGATCCACGGCAGAAATCCATATCATTAGCAGTAAAATGATTTTTTTTATTTCTGCACTTCGTAATTTGTGATTGACTGATTCCACCTCGGCCGTATAATTGCACGTGTCGTCGGTCACCCGGCGGGGGATTCGTTCCGGTGTTATCCCGCAATAAAATAAGAGAAACATGGCTTCCAGTTAGTGATGTTATTATTGTAAGCATATATGTCATCAATAAATTTTATTCAGATTTACGACTTGCAACATGTCTTTATAATTTTGAATAATCGTGCTTGCAATTGGTTTTGGCTGGCGTGGGCTGACCGCGTTCCACAAGCCAAACACGCCAATTGATTCTTCGTGTTTAGTAATCAGGCCACCTATTAGACTTCAAGGTCGGGTTAACGGGGTTGAAATTTTTGTGGGACCCACAAGCTGCTGATCAAGCTCTGGAAACCGGAGTGGTCGCGTTAGTGAAGTAATTTGATAGAGAATATAGAAAGAAAATCCAGGACCGTGAAAAAATGGTCGCGTTGACGAGGTGGTCGCATTACTGAGATGGCCGCCAACCGGGATCCCACTGCATATAATATGTAAAATAAGAAATTGATCTATACATATTATGTGAGGCTTACTTATGAAAAAAACCTGAAAAAATTTAATTTTATCATGCACGTTTTAATATTATATTTCCGGGTCAAAGAGCGGCAATTGTATCTATTTCGGAGCATTATACCCTATTGCCTTTCTTGGCTTTGCTTTTCACTAAGTTTAGACTAGTTTATTTCTAATGATTCTAAACATAAGAAATATAATTGAATGCCAATAATTGACTATTGCAAGTAGTGTTATAGGTTACAGATATCACTAGAGCACATCAGCATAAACAGATATCTACGAAGTGTCAGAGTGCGTATTTTGTGTTTTCTTGATATCTCAGTAAGGCTTTGAACTGACCAGGAGCTGACTCTTCACGTTTACCTTAAACCGATTACCAAGGTAGGCAAAAAATGTTCTCGCAAACTAAACATGAACATAAAACCTCCCACAGTATCTAAAATCAGTCATTGTCAGAAATTCCATTTTTTGAACGATGGTCAAGTCAAACTCGGATTCATTATATATTGCTTAGTTTGGTATATCCGTTTGCCATTCTAGATATCGTGAAGTCATCATTGTTTATGGAAACAATCATCGTAATGTTTCTCTTTTGTCTATGATCAGACGATATGCTGATATGACTGTGAGAGGATTTCCTACGCTCTGATCAATCAAAATCCTCAATTATAATAAATTTTAAACTAATCCAATTTATTTTATACTTTCTTGAGATCTGCAATTAAAAATTTACATTTAGACATACATCTATGGAGAGCAGGGGAAAACCTTACTTAGTCGAGGGGTATTACCCACATTGCCCCCTGTCTCCGCGACTACTCTATTGTCACTTTTCGTTTAAATGTCATCGGTTTCCATTATTAAGATTTGCCATCGCAGTGACTTTTCCCACCAAACAGGTCAAGGAAAAATTGTCAATAAGAAAACTGTACTTTTGTAATATTTTTTTTATTACTTAAAACTCCTTCATCTACCATATGCATGAAGATTCTGTTTGTTTGTCCGTCCTCCCGTGTTCTTATTGTTATCCTTGCCCCGTGTTCTGCTTGTTTGTCCGTTCTCCGTGTTCTGTTTGTTTGTCTGTGCTCTGTGTTCTGTTTGTTTGTCCGTGCTCCATATTCTGTTTATTTGCACGTGTTCTATATTTTGCTTCCTTACTCGTGCTCCATGCTCTGGTTCTTTGTCCCTGCTCCATTTTCTGTTTGTTTTTCCGTGCTTCGTGTTCTGTTTGTTTTTCCGTGCTCTATGTTCTGATTCTTTGTCTGTGCTCCGTATTATGCTGGCTTGTCCGTGCTCTATTTGCTTACCCATTCTCCCTGTTCTGTTTTTTGGCATTTGTTCCCTGTTCTGTCTGTTAGTCGTGTATAGCTGCTTAAGCACGAGTCTAAGACCACACAAAGTATAAGTATTCTTGATCAGTATATTTACTTAATGGTTTTAAAGGGAAAAAATTCAACAGTTTACTGCAAAAATAGGGAAAAAACCACATTTGCGTTATATTTCCATTTTGGCGCTTTTGATCAATGAACGTATAATGGAGATAAATTTGTTATTTTGAATTTTCTGATCAGACTGCATCAAACAATCACGCTTTAAGTTTTCAATATAGTCATGACACAAATGCCATTTTCTAATTGTTATTTGTGTAAAGTTGCACTACTGAAAGCATTTGACAATCGCCATTGTTTCTGTGTGACAAATGGCAAGATACTCAAAACACAATACTGAAATTTCACTATGAATGGGATTATTTAAACAATGACAAAGCCACTTTTTTTAAAAATATTAGCAAAGTAAATGCAAGAGCAATCTTTACATAATATCCTCAGTATGTCAGCGCGCACATGCTGTTTATTGCTTCATTCGTCTTTTTAAATCGTTTGATTGTACGCAGAAGAGTTCCATATCGGTTCCCTTAGAAGATCCTCTGCCCCTCCACATCTGCCCATGAGTCCTTACAAAAGGATATGGAGAATAGGCTTAAGTCAGATTCAGTAAAGAAAGCTTTAATACTGACAGAATCTTTATCTAAACCATGGATTGACTGAACTATGGATTGCTGCCTCATGGATACTCTTGCTAAGATGAAATATCGACAACAGACTGCCCACAAGTAGACATGAATCCACATTCAATTAGTTTGAAAACAAATTCAGTATCATGTGTATCAGAAACTAGAGGAGGAAGGTTTCTAACTTAATACTTCTGTTTACTTTCACCATGAATTTTAGACTTGTCTTTGTTGTTCTGCCTCAGGGCAAGTTCCTGTTCGTCCAATTTTTTATGTGTTCCGCTGGTGGTTTCAGGTTAGCATAGGTATGCCCTCCTGTCAGGGCATCTAGCATATCTCTGGTTCTCTACCTCTTTTGCATTTTCCTCGATTTTTTCCTTCTATAGTGGTTCTTTCGCGTACGGATCAGGGACCTCCCTTCTAAATCTCTGTTCAAAACACCTCCCTTTAAACCACTTCGCGTGTGCAAGAGATTCCTTCCATCCGTCTCCAAAAACGGCTTTCATATGACTCCAGTGGCTTAATGCCCCCAATTATTAGTGACGTTACTTTTGTCACACAGAGGAATAAGCTCTGAATGAGTGATACTATAATTTTTCTTCCTTACTTTATTTGTATTATTTGTCAACAACAACAGTCTACTTCTGTTGAATGCTTCCTTTGCCATCAGTTGGGCTATTAACGAACTAGATCCTCTTCGCAAATATTTGATCGGAAATACAAAATGCAACCATAGAGCGCTGAAGTAATGACGTCATACAAATCTTTCGGTCGAGAACACAAATGTAACGTTACAGACTCCTTCCAACGACGAGTGATGATCGTTTGAAACAGCTAAAGGTCCTACGGGAACACACTTAATTTTGCCCAGTCTATAAAAATAAGGTTCTTATAGGAAATTATATAGGGCCTATCTTGCAGTCTGTTGACAAAATCATTCCAAAATTTCAAATGAAGCCTATAGCATATTAAAGAAATTACTTGGAGATGAGGACGAAAGTAGACAATAAGGAGGCTAAGACATAGCACAGGCAAAAAATTTAAAAGTAGGGGAAAATTTGAATGCGTAGTAGCAGTTTCATCGTTTAGAGCATTCAATCTGTATAACCCCAAAATTCCAACTATCAAATTGATGGAATGTGCGCCTGTTTGTCTTCCTGTCTGATTGTCTACTTTACCTCAAACTTTTCAATTTCAAGGTAACAAGAAACGGATGACATATTTTAAAAATGAAACGGGGTATAAAGAAAGTTTGATTATAACAACCTTTCATACACTATGTGAGGTTGTGGAAGCCCTCCATACGAGCCCACCAAAAATTCCGCTAATTATCAAACGATTGTAGGAATACTTGTACCATTTACACGAGGAAACATTTATATATAAGAAAGCGATGGGATTACCTTTAGCTGACTTATTCTTGCCATCAAGTAACTATATCTTTTCTTCGTTTAACCCTCTTTTCACTGACGTAAGTTAATCACTGGTTTTCTTCCAACGGTTGTGTGTTTGGTCATTCAGGTTGCTTTTTTTCTTCTGTGGCAATTTTCTTTTAAAAAAAAGACGAGAAAAGGTAATCGTCTCGACCTTCCCTTGTTTTTGTTAAACTTATGCATAAAGAGTCGTGCTCTTCCAGTTACGACTTAAAAGTTTGAAAAGCGCAGGGTTGAAGTTATTTCCACATCATTTAAACGACTGAAGTGCCATGAAATACGTTTAGTGTCTTTTACGAAAATTATTACAAGATTTGGGCCATCTCTTGAGCATCAGATGAAACATTTTCGGTTTATCTTCTGATAGGAAGGATCCACTCTAAATTTGTAGAGAAATAATTTTTTAACAGATTTTAAGTATTCAAATAAAAGAGATTCATTGTCAGAAAACAAGGAATTTATCTTAGCTTTCCTCTGTGAGTTAAATAAGAAGTACGTTATAGCCGTAATCATTTAAAAAATTTTTGTCGCGTTGCCACACATTTTGGCGTTTCTACCAAAATACAATTTCAAAAAATAAACCTGCTATTTATATTCCCAAGAAGAAATCAATAAAGCCCCCTTTTTGCATTTTTACTAATATACAAGAGTAAAATGAAATTGAGATTGAAAGATTTACACCTATCTATAGACTTCTCATTCGCACATCCTAAAATATTTCGTAAAAATCGGTTCATGGAATGCTATTATGTAAATATAAAATTTAAGTGGATAAAATGCAGCACCGTAGAAGCGTCAACAGTCTTTCCAGTATTATATAAAGCATAATGTTTGTTGTCTGTTATTTTACTCATGTGACGATCATTAATCAATTTAATGAGACGAAATTCTCATACGTTTAGTTTTAACGTTCTAGCCAATTGAACAAGACTCGTTCTCCCTATAAGCCAAATAATACTCCAAAGAAATGCCAGTAGAAACGTAGTCTGCCATTGACGTGAGGCAATTTTACAAATGGAATATGATGCGATGCATAACGAGCATTGCTATATGCCCGCAAATTTTATCTAAATTAAATCGTATCCCTACACCATTGTTGGTGGGACTAACGTAGTTTTCAATATTGATTAGGCTAAGAAATAATTAGATATTGAATATATATAGTCTTTATCTTCATTTGTTTATCAAAGAGTGTAACCAATAATGGTGAGATTTCAGTGGTAATTGAAGCCTCACAAGGGGACTGGGTTCAGTTAACAGGAAATACAGAAGAAAAGCGTGAAAAAAAATGCAGAAAACGGGTCAGAGGAGTCAATGAACGTAAACCGATCTCAAATATTAGAATGCGTTAACTTGTAAAACGTCGACGAGTTCTGCTACCTAAGCAGCAAGATACATTCCACCGAAAAAGATATCAGCATCAGAAAAGGCAAAGCATGGAAAGCCCTAGATGGCCTTAGTGTGATCTGGAATTCTTCCCTTCCAGATCGCATGAAAAGGGACTTATTCAAAGCTGTTGTCGAAGTGATACTGACACATGGCTCAACCAAATGGACCCTGACAAACAAACAAGAACTATCTCTGGATGGTACTTACACACGTCTCCTCCGTGCAGCCCTCAATTTAAGCTGGAAAGAGCATCCATCAAATGCGAATTTACAGAAAACTTTCTGCAATATCCACATCAATAAAAGAATGACGCCTAAAACTCGCTGGTCATCTTTGGAGGAATATAAGAGAGCTAGCAAGTGCTCTTTTCCTCTGGGATCCAGAGCATGGCAGTCGATCCATAGGAAGACCAAATCACACATATATAAATGAACTGTCGAACGATACTGGGCTCCCACTCGAAGACTTGCCTGCTGCAATGGGGGATCGGGAAGAATGGAGGGAACGAATAGAACATATCCGAGCTAGCTCGACCTAGTGATGATGTTGAGTAAAGCTTCTAATCAGATAGCCGCATGCATCCTTTGACAGACCAATAACCCTGACATTGTCTTTGTGCTTTCCTGTAACATTAGATTTTTCCTCTTCAGATTGATGCCTTCTCTCACATCTTTGGTAGAAAAAAACAATCATGTCTTTACAAAGTTACTTAAAACAGTGAAAATATGCATATACTCAAATGTGCAGCGATTCTTATATGCAACTTATCTGTATATTGGTGACCCTTTGCAAAATTCCATGAAACTGCTGTCGGGAATATGCCAATATCTGAGGTGCTACAAAGCAACGGATTTGTGACACGGACCCTGAACAAATGTTTCAATAGACCATAAAAAGTTCAGTAGTTATACAAATTGATTTTGTTATCATATAGAGGCAATGAAAGTATAAAATTTATTGTGGTACATTAAAGCCCCTACTTGTTGTTGACAATGTTGACAATCTGCTATCTACAGAGAAAAGTATTTACTTTTTGTCACTTTGATATCCTCTCTCTCCTTCAGGTACTGTTTGTGGCCGTGATGGCAAAGATTACAAAAGTTTATGCAGCCTAAGACAAGCTCATTGTCAGAAAGGAAGTCGTGTTTATGCAAAACATTTCGGATCCTGCAAAAAGGATAGTAAGTAGTGAAGTATTTTTATGTTATACTCACGGAATTCTAAGTGCAGTGCTTTGAGTATATGTAGGAATGCTCTATCTGTCTGTTTGCTTTTGACCTTTTGGAGAGGGTTTTATTTGGGTGGATTTGTAATGTAATTCTTAGAAGCTTCCAAATTCCACTGTTGTGAGATTTTAGTATTATCAACTCTTAGGTCTTTTCCTTTAAAAATTGTGATAAGAATTACGGTTCAAATTATTGAATACTGCTCTTCGCAATTTTTGAATTTAGACATTGCCAAGTGGGGCTGTCAATCCAAGCTCATGTGAGTCTGCCAGCTGAATAGGGGGAGGGGTGCTTGGAGCAATACTAAGGCATATCGGAAGGTAGCCTTTGTGGATCTCTGACACCTTCGGTGTTGAATTTATACCTCCTCTTCACAAGCCTCATTGTTATGGTTAGGAATGTTTTTGGAAATATATATGCCCAATTTTAACAGCAACATTTAATTTACGACAAATGAACTGCGGAAAAATGACTTCTTAAGAAAAGATTCTCAGTTTCTCCTCTCTTATTTCTCTTGTTTTTAGTCTCCTTCTAATAGCCATTTGCTTGCTCATATTGTCCTTAATATCTTGATCCTCTTTACAGAGTCAAATTAAGTAAGATAAGTGGGGAAAATTTGTGCATCTCCTAACCATCTGTCAGAGATTCTAAATTCTTAGGTGTTTCAATAGTTTTTGTTTAAATATTTGAATCTAAAAGAACCTGTTCTTATCTAACTCCTTTCCTTCTCCTTATCAGTACTCGTTAAGATTCTGTACATGTACGCCATGTGTGCTGCTTAAACTAACCTGTGTTTTAACTGCAAATGATAAAGCACATGGAAGCGGATATCAACAACGTAACAAAGTGTGTTAGAAAACAGCTTAAGTTGATTAACAGTAACCGATTCAACAGACCTTTATTGACAGATCCGACTATTGCCTGAAACTGTCCACTCACTATTTCTGGACAGAGTCTAAATGTGTCATGTAGTGTATAAAAGGAAAAGAAATGCGTATTTCATTCGCCTTGGTATGAAAACCTTGGAGTACCATTGACTTCGTACAACAAACAAAAGCTCTTCTTTTCTGAGATACATGTGAATCTAGGGGAAGGGGGTAAGGGGTTATACGTAGTTTTTTGGTCAAACCAAGGTCCGTTTTCTTCAGTGATGTATTTGAGTGACATCAAAATCATAATTCTATTTTTGAAATCTCCAACTTATTCATGACTTCTAAACTCTTTCCTCTTTTTGTCTATTGAGTCTTCCTTAAATATACTTTGATAAGCTGTTATGAAATTGAGTGTCCCTCACAGACTCCCATTTTTGGAAAACATACAGGCCAATCTCAGTTTCCTTTCATAGTTCCATTTATCAGGTCTCACAGCACGCTTGGGGTCTCATGAGATTATTTATTATATGTGATGTTTTACAATCATTTTTCTTGCTAGTTCTTTACTTTAGCTTAAACCAGAGTACTTCTAATGTAATAACAGAAGTCATTTCTTGATTTATATAACCCTATCCAGACTATAAGCGGGAGATGGGAAGAAGGTCCTTGCCTTTCTTTTTTTCTGATATCTCACGAACAAAGGAATCTGATTACGTCATAAATATTACCTACAAAGAGACGGTCACTAAAAACATCACCACAGCTATGTGTTTTTGCCACAAACGACGTAAAGAACATAGCTCACTGCAATCAGTTCTATCATCTCAGTCTCAAAAAGTTAACCCTTTTGATAGTTAGTAGTCTTCCAAGATAGGTTTGAGCCGGCTTTACGTACTAGTCAACTCTCAGCTTTGCTTTGGCGCCGTCGCCTCCAATTCTATAAAAAAAAATTATTTCAATAGGTATTGGGTGAAACAATGTTATTATCAAGTTTCATACCTCAGTGACATATATTGACATTATCATTAGCATTTTTGGGCCTAATAAACATCTTGGTTTGAATAGGATTACAGCTTCACCTCATCTTCCTATTGGCTTTCCTTGTATACAGACACTACGAAGATGTGATTATGTTACTATATACTTTGGGAATCTATTTCGACGCAATTTTTGCAAACCTTCATCTATTCGTGCAACGTAGTGTTTATTTAACAGACATTTTACTTTAGACATGCGCAGATGGCTGATTTCTTATTTAAACAAGAACATATTACCCAACTGGCTTTCAGGGTTTTACCTTTAAATGTCCTGAGTTTATGGCAAGTGGCAAAAATAGAGGTTGCCAATCTGATCCGCTTACTCATCTATCACAACCGAAATCTACTTTTGTGGATGTTAATAATTGAAACATTAATTTCTCCCTTCCTCTTTGTTGTCATTTTCCCAGGTTTTGATAATTAAAAAATTTGGCGCGTCTCTGTAAATTCTATATGAATCAGTCATTAACAACTACCCATATGTCAGTGCATACATGATAATTCCTCTGTCTACAACGTACTTCTCTTGATACCTATCACGTCATCACTAGACACTTTAATTTCTACTTTAAACAAATGTGCCCAAGAAACCTCGTCCACTGCAATCAGATAGAAATACTGATCAACTTTTTGTGCACCGTAAAAACAGATAATACATCACTGCTTCTTGTGTACGTGTACATGTACGTGTACGTCAACAAATGTGCCCAAGAAACCTCGTCCACTGCAATCAGATAGAAATACTGATCCACTTTTTGTACACCGTTAAAACAGATAATACATCATTGTTTCTTGTGTACGTTATACATTTATGATTTTCAGACATACATACATAGAATACCTACATATTCTATTTGTTATTCTATTCTATTCTTTTCTACCATACTTAGAGCCGTAGCTTTCGATGATGTTCGATGTCACACAGCCATAAAGCAAAACAGGCGTAGTGTGATATCTCAAAACAAAATTCTAACAGAAAGCTACTTAAGATCTACTCAAATCTGGGCCCTCTAAAAAAGAGGCCATGTTTAATGTCTAGTGGCATGAGAAATTCACTTGGATTGCTTTCCGTCTCTCTTACCAATTCCTGCAAACCTGGATAATCTCCTTTGCCCACAAATACAATTAGCCGGAAATTTGCAAACACATACACAATAGACTGAAATTTATTGCCAGTTAAATATTATAGCTACTCCGAAATGAAGAGGTTATTACATTGTCCTATAGATAACAAAAAAATTTATTCTAGTTTAATGGCTTCTTGTTACCGCATTCTTTCCTTAGAGACGAAGCTAACTTCTTCCGACTGCAAGCGTATAAAGGACATGGACCGATGTGACATTCTAGTAAAAGTCCAAGCATGTAAAAGATTTCGAAAGAGAATGATAGAAATTTGCCCTCATACATGTGGTTTCTGTGGTAGGTAAAACCACTTTCTAGTGTAGGGGTGTGACAATACCTTTTTGAATTTGAATTTTGGTTGATACTCTTACTGCAAGGTTGTTGTCTTTTTTGTGACTATCGCCGCACACCGCAGATCTGGCTCACCGGTAGAACACGAGCGGAATAGAACACGTTACCAACCGTCAAAAGACACGTGGTGATATATTAAATGCGTATCAATTACGATAGTCATGGGTTATTGGTCATTTATGCTTTAATTTGCAGTAAGACTTGCTACTTCAACATGTTTTCTTGCGATAATTAGCCAGTAGATAAAAATATGCTTGGTTTGCACGCCTTGAAGAGGTTTAGCCTAAAATGGAATACTCCAAAGTTTTGTTAAATATCATTCATTTAAGTTATTCTTGCAAAAAAAGTATAAGTGGATTGGATATTGTTGCAATATACCTCTGAATATAGAACACTTGTGTTTCTCGAGAATACTAAAATTGTTAGCGAATCCATTTCATCACAGAGTACCGTGTTTCTTGTGTTATAATTACAGCGTCGGCAGTACGGCAGGTCGGAAAGACCACTTTTAATATAAATATATGTGAAACTATTTTGTGAATTGGTTAGTGAATAGTAAGATAAAGGGTTGGATATCATTGCAGGATTTAGCTCACATCATTACAATATCGGATGGAATTATACAAAAATCAATAAAAATCAATTCTATGTTTTTCAACTACTTTACAAACTGATAAAGAGAACACCAGCATAGAGAAACTTTAAAGGATCTTTTGATTTCTGGCAAAACAATTTCGAACGACAAGTCCAGGTATGCAAGGATTTTCTTGATGCAGAAACAAGTAGACGAAGATTGGAGTGAATAGCAAAAATCTTCGAGAAAACACTGAGTACTTTAAATTCTTTCTTGGACACTCTGCTATTGGCTAAAAACCATTTGATCAGCAGCAGTGAAGTTGAAGGAAGCCTTAGATCAATGGGGAAACAACACCTTCCTATTCCATTCCAACTTTTAAGAAAAGAATCCTAGCCCCAATGAATAATACTAATGTCAAAGACAATAATGTGTATAAATAGCTTGGAAAGATGCTTACTAATGACTACAAAGCACTCATACAAGAAAGACCAGCTGTACAGGAAGCATGAAGAATATTGAAGCTGGTGATCGCAGACCGGAAGGTCGGAGATCAACAGATGTGGAGCTTCAGACGCATAAAACCCTGCAAAATGATGATGCTCAGTCGGTACAAAAACTTATTAACACCACCCAAACACTCATCATGTTCATGACAGATTTCGGGAAAGGTGCCAGAGTAGGCAATAAGAAATTTATAAAAGATCTGAAAAGAAATACAAAGACTTTGAAACCCGGATTGAGAATCAAATGCCATCTGAAAATCACCTAGCCATGATGATAGAGTACCAGAAGAGGAGTTGTCAGCAAAGCACATACTAAAACTCTA
>JAAAKL020006098.1:4321-18421 GCA_010016065.2 Carybdea cf. marsupialis auct. non (Linnaeus, 1758)
CCATGCACCCATGCACCCATGCACCCATGCACCCATGCACCCATGCACCCATGCACCCATGCACCCATGCACCCATGCACCCATGTGCCCATGCCACTAGGCACCCGTGCCACTATGCACCCATGGAGGGTCAATTTGGTGACTCAAAGGTCCCTTGTTAATACAAAGATCGTGACGCAAGTAAGTGTAGGGCATGATGGAATTTTACTGGGCTCGATTTGGAGTTTGATTTGTACTCCAAAAGTGCATCGTCATTTCATCATCATCACAGATCCAGCAATAAGGATCATAATTTAATGCAACCATTGAAAATTTGGCACGAAGATGCCTGGTAGTACTGCGCAGTTCTGCCGTAGCAGCAAGGGAAAAGGGTATCGTTTGCTTACTTTCGTAGAAAGAAACCTATGAAGACGAGGGAAATCGATAATTAACTACCAATCAGATAAACAGTAACAAATGAGTTCCAGGGCTCTGTGTCAGGTAGGTGAAATCTGACTACAAATAGTATAAATTACCTTCAGTGTAAAGCAAACATATTGTCATAATAGGGCTTTATGGTACACGTGATTCTTTTGTATGTATGATTTCCTCTTCCTGTGATTACTAATCTTTGTTCTAATACTAACTTTTAATCAAATACTAACACACGATTGTTAACCACTCCCTGATTATTCTTAGCCAATCAAATTGATTTATTGTAATTAAGCGTTCTTTGATTGGTTTGTAAATTGTATAAATCAGAAATCTTATCAACTAAGAATTTGTTACTGAGGAACTGTGTGAGAGATCACAGTTCCTCCAATAGATAGAAGTGAAGAGTATATATGTGTATTGTGAAGGAGTTGTTCTACCTTGCGCTAGTTGCGACAGCGACAAAATGCTAGTAAAGACGATGTGTTTTGAAACTTATATTGTTCTCACTTATATAATCTGCTCCTTTATTTCAATTACTCCTGCAATGCCTCTAACCCCCACATCATCTTCTCGACCTTGCCAATTAACTTCATAAATTCTCGGTAAGCGTTGATGTACTTAAGCGTCAACTTGGTAATCATCTTTTTTAGCTATCGACCGTCTCTTGCTTCCCTGAAAGACATATAGCTCCTTTGGCTCTAATATCTTCTTTGCCGTCTTCCTTGCGTATTGGCAGTTTCAATAACACAGATGATACATACTGTAGATAACCGATTAAGCTCCTATGTGCGGTTACTTAAAAACTGAAGGCGTTGGGTGCGCGCTTATTCGGGCCTGAGGAATTACAGAGAAAGGAAATCCCTAATACCAGGTAGATGTAAGGAACGTAGAACCTCTCAATGATGTAGCTATCATCTCCTATCACCCGAGTCTTAATGGGAAAGTGCACAAGATTATAGCTAATAACTTCAAAATAGTTAACTCTTGATAAAGAGTACAGGAGGCTTTTAAAATCAAATCCTATTGTCGCATTTATCAGATCCAAGTCACTCAAGGATGAACAAGTGGGCACAAAATCAAGATATCCTTAATCTAGCACAAAAAATGACTGTAGCCCACGTCGCAAAAGAAAGAACCGTGGTGTCTCATCCTTCATGGAATGAAAGTCGAACATTCACTCACAGGCAGAATAATCCAATGTAATAAATATGATGTGGTTCGTTCGACTGTTACTCCAAGAAAATAGTATATCTTCCGCAGTGCACGATCTGTAACCTGCAATACATAGAAAGTACTATCACCATGGACGGCCCTACCTTCGTAAGGCACCGACGAATATGTCTCTCCACAATAACTCATCATGTAAATATATCAAAAATGTTCAAATCAGTCGATCTTTTTAAATCGCCAATTAACTTATATTGAGGTCGACCCACGGTTTACTATCAGGTACTCGACCTGTAAGACGGTGTTCTAGACCTCTGTTTGTATAAATCTGGCCGAGAAATGTAATTTGAAGTTTATTTATGGTGTTCCTTTATTGTTCAGGATCGTATCCTTATGTCCATTACACCTCCTCATAAGAAACATGATCCTTCCAGTTGATATTCAGCATTTGGTGGATGAACCAGGGTTTTTTCACTCGTCTATCTTTCTAGAGCTTAGGACATATTGTCATTGCCTCATAATCAAATAGTAGAACTTAATGCATCAATGCGAGATTTAGTAGTATCCCTTCTTCAACGTAATTACCTATTTTCTGTGGTAGATCATATGCATCATAGGGAAACACGAGGAACAAAACAATGGTGTCCAGATACAACTTTATTCTGTAATATTCACATTCGGTGATATTTTGCATTGCTAACTGATTTTTTAATCTACAAGCATGAATGAAAAATATACATCGGACACAAAAATGCTTTTAAAAACATTTTCATAAAATATAAAATTTAACAATATAAGATACTGTGACATGAAAGAAACGTATGTCAGATTTTGAATGCAAAATACGATATCTTGTTTTGATATGTGCAATACCAAGTATTACTACCTGGGAGTGAAGGAAGTGTCTTCTCCTGTAGATGTTATGTCTGCTGCATTGCAACGAGTATGCGACTAAAAACGGTTACAAGACGCAGTACCTGCTGCATTACTTCTTATCACAACATCAACTAACTGATGTGCTATTCCTTACCATCAATTTACTACTCCTTACCATCAAGTTAACAGACTGACTGCTTTGCTACTCCTTATCATCAAGTTAACAGACTGCTTTACTACTCCTTATCATCAAGTTAACAGACTGACTGCTTTACTACTCCTTACCATCAAGTTAACAGACTGCTTTACTACTCCTTACCATCAAGTTAACAGACTGCTTTACTACTCCTTTCCATCAAGTTAACAGACTGCTTTACTACTCCTTACCATCAAGTTGACAGACTGCTTTACTACTCCTTACAAACAACTTACCGAGCTTCTGTGCTACTTCTTATCATCAACCATCCCAAGTGATGAACTTATCTTTGGCATCAGCTTAACATACAGTTGTGGTACTCCTTAAATTTACTTTATAAAGCGGTGCGCTATCTCTTACCACCATCTGCTGCCCTACTTCTTACTATCAACGTAACAAATTCTGTGCCATTCCTTAACATCATCTAAAAGCTATTTTACTACTCCTTAACATCAACTAACTGAACGGCTGTGCTATTCCTCACCATCAATTTAACAAACTGCTCTACTACTCCTTACGATCAACTTAACGAGATCATGTGCTACCCTTTAACACCATCATAATAAACTCATGTACTATTTTTTACCGCAATCTAAGCATCTGCTTTGTTACACCTCATCATCACCTTAACAAATTGCTGTGCTACTCCTTACCATCAACTTAACGAACTGCTGTGCTACTCCTTGCCATCAACTTAACGAACTGCTATGCTACTCCTTGCCATCAACTTAACGAATTGCTGTGCTACTCCTTGCCATCAACTTAATGAATTGCTGTGCTACTTTTTGTCATCACCTTAACGAACTGCTGTGTTACTCCTTGCCATCAACTTAACGAATTGCTGTGCTACTCCTTGCCATGAACTTAACGTATTGCTGTACTACTTCTTGTCATAAACTAAGCATAGTTCTTTTGTACTTCATGTAAGAGGCCTCTTGAATTCCGCTTACATCAGCACTGTTACAAGCTGAAACTATCGTTAAAAACACAACATTACAAAATAACTAACCTCTACAATATTGGTGGACAGAACCACCCCATAGAACAAAGAGAGGAATTGAGTAAAGTGTACTATTAGCCTGGATTGCCATAATTACAGTTGATATGTAAAACTACAGGTAACCGTCATGTCACAACAGGGGTATATCGGCTACCACTGAATCGTTGACATAATTTTATCACAATGTTGACATAACGCCTGAATCTTTAAATATGAAAACTTATAAACAAAGAAAGCATTTTGTGTTAAAATGGCTATAATATGTAAGCGTCACGTTCTCGTATAGAGGTAACAATCTGTAATGAACTGAACGATAGATGATGACTGTTAACCAATGTGTGATATATGCTTAACCTAGGTAATTTAAGTATTAAGGCATGTTAACGTAAGCGTGATACATGCTTAACCTGTGTAATTTAGGTATTAAGGCATGTTAGCCTATGTGTGATACATGCTTAACTTAAGTAATTTAGGTATTAAGGCATGTTAGCTTATGTGTGATACATGCTTAACCTAGGTAGTTTAGGTATCAAGGCATGTTAGCCTATGTGTGATACATGCTTAACCTAGGTAATTTAGGTATCAAGACATGTTAACCTATGTGTGATACATGCTTAACCTAGGTAATTTAGGTATCAAGACATGTTTACCTACGTGTGATACATGCTTAACCTAGGTAATTTAGGTATTAAGGCATGTTAACCTACGTGTGATGCATGCTTAACCTAAGTAATATAGGTATTAAGGCATGTTAACCTACGTGTGATGCATGCTTAACCTAAGTAATTTAGGTATTAAGGCATCTCGCGTCTGCTCCGGGATATGCCATTTTTAAGGAATTACTTCTCTATGTGTAGTAGCAGAACATGTCGTAGTGTAAGGTGAAGTAATATTAAACGTATATAAATGTACACAGAGATACATGTCAAGGGGGGATAAGGAGATATTTATAGGAACAGAAAAGTAATAATATATTTACAAGTAGAAAATTACAGTATAAATGTCAACATACATATGCTGCTAACATCCAAATACTGCTAACAAACGTTACCTTAAAGAACAGAAACCTTACGTGTATAAGAAATACCATCATAAAAGCAAGTAACAAATCATGTGAGAATAAAATTGCATGAAATTTGTACAAGTTAAACTGTAGGCGGAAATAATTTTAGCTCGTAAAACTCTCTGATTCTGTGTTATTAAAATTAAAGCTTATGTTCTTCGGTAAACATGAGCACCGCTGGCAAGATAGTAGATCACTGTCAGAAAGAACGGGACGAAAGGACAATGCTGACCGCAAGGCCGGTGAGTTTCTTGGTCTCCCACCAAGTACTTATGACGCACTGGGTGCTTTATTAATGCATCTGGGTATATTTTCTGGCATATCTGGGCTATCTAAAAAGTGTGCACTAGAAAACTGAAGAAAAATTAAATTGTTCTCCTCTCATCCAAAATTTAAAAGATATGATTCCAAATCTACCGTAAGGTAAGCCTAGACATATTTCTTAAGTAATAGAGAAGGCTATGTTTAGATATTCTGCGAGATCTCTCCCGGCTATATCATTTCTCTATTGTTTTACCACGAAACCTCGAGTTATGTTACGAAGTAGCTTGTATATGGAATATACTTCTGACTCCTGACAGAAACAGTTTCTCCTTCCGATATATTTATGAAAAAATTTAAAATAGGAAAAGAAGGAAAAGAAATAGACTAATTTGCTGTTCGTTTCTCTGGAAATGGTTCAGCTACTTTAACACCATCAGATGTACAAAGAACAGTTCAAATTCTGACAACTAGTACACTGTAATAATTTGAGTTATCCGTCCCCCCTCACCCCCCGAGTCATTGCAACCCTTTCGAGCAATAACTCGTAATAATACAACTCTTGATTACGTTTACTCTCAAGTCATAACCAATAGGATCATATTTTAAAGATGGTTTCTAAGGTAAGAATAATTTTGTCATCTGTTTTTCTCTCCGTGCTCTATCAATTTATAAACTTTCAAAGACGTTTCTATCAGAACACCTACTTAAATAGGCGCTTCCCCGAATGAGCTTACCCCTAGTGCGTTTGAAAATATTATCACAGTAAACCTACTAACGTGTAGATAGTGAATGACCCTCTCGCGAAGGATAGTATCTCCAAGGGGCATCTTGCTGTGCGTATTTTTTCACTTTCCTTAATGTGGTCACAATAATCGACTAAGAAGTATCAAAGGATGTTCATATTATCTGTCTAGCCAAATTTGGCGTAAGTAGTTACAGATTAGTTACACGTACAATTTATTAATTCATATTATTTGTCTATTTTATTGATATGGGGTTCACTCGATGTCCTTTTCAGGGTTGATCGTCTTAAAGACGGTCGCTGAGATCTTCTTTTATTGCGTCGTCGTGAGAGATCAGGACTGGATTGTGGAGTGGTAACCGGAGCTGCATCTAAGACGAAAATGAGAATTGTTACTTAGTTATCTCAACCACTTGTATAATAATTATTGTAGAAGGTAAAATAAGTGCCTTGGTGCAAGCTGGGGACTGGGGCTGAGGAACCTATAGTCCCCCAGAGTTGGACGAAAACAAGCTGTGAAAATGATAGAAAGCTTCTTTCTTTACAAATTTACAATTTAAAATTTGTTCTAAATATATGGTTTCGTAATGATTTGTGATAAAGTATAATTTTTCAATGTTCTTTGTGATGTTCTAAGATTAGGAGTCGATAATAGAATACCTTCTGGCAAACGACAAATCAGCTAGTACGCCTATACTTTGATGTTAACATTAACACTGAGGAAAAGGTGGTAAAACAACCCTAAACCTAAAGGACTTCAATCATTCTTAACTACTAAAAATAATTAAGCTCTTTACCCTCAACTTATCATAGGAAGGGGATCTTTGCTCAGTTACTTAAATAGGGGGAAAGTTAAGGGTTCCATGTAGAATTTGCAAAATATGATAGTCTCTGACAGATGAAATCCAATGAATAGAGCACTCTTAGACTTTCTTGAAAATAACCACGCCAGTTAGATGGGTGCAGTGGTGTTTTCTAAATACATTAACTGGAAGGGGGAGGCGTAGCTTGAGACTCATAAAGATGGACATGATACCATGACATTTTATCCTTTCAAACAAGTGTAATGTCGAATATATGTTACAACGGCAATTGACGATATGGAGATAGCGTTTCAGAGTGAGTAAAGCTAGAATACTGCATTCAATTAATATAAAAGTATGTAATAGTCAGGGGTTGCCACAGAATTCTGCCCTCAAAATTCCTGATTTTGCCAAGCTTTCCCTGAGATTTGGTCAGAACTTCGCGAGATTCAATCACACATATACATACTAAAGTACATCGTCATCGTCAAGAAAGGAAGTAGTTTTTGAGCATCGTTACAAGTTTAAACCAGAATTCTTGTCACTCCCTTTCACTTACCCCTGAGTTTTGCATATTATTTGAATTATTCCTGAGTTTATCAAAATTCTCTGCGTTTCCCATGAGCTCCCCTTAAGAATCGATATCCTATGAGTATCAAATTCAGGATTTTAAGAGGAGGGAAAAGCCTGTTTGTGGTGGGATGGGGGGGGGGGGGGGGGGGGGGGGTGGAGGCGAAAAATGTATGGCTTACCATCACTGAAGGAAGATTCCGTTGTGGCGACTGACTGGGCTGGCTCTACAGAATTACCGCGACTAAGTAAACGATTGAAATGGCCTCTAATAGTATCAATGGCTTCCCCTCCTGCAAAATAAATAATATCAGATATAAAATATAACAAAAATATCAAAGTAGTAGTGAAATTCAACTTTAATAGATGGTTGCTGTAGTGAAAACAAGATACGAGACTAAAAGATGCTCTAAGGGTGAATACCTTTCTGCATTTTTGAAAGTCGCAATTTTGTAACTGTCCTGAAATGGGTCGTAAATGTTTTGGGGAAATACTTGAAGCTAACAACTAAATTTTCATATAATTTTGCTGCCTTTTTTTACATTAAATCAACACTGTTAAGGATTCTGAAAATTACCAATTAAATTGCTATATCTGGATAATGGCAGTATGCTACTTCACAGCTTTCTTACTTCACAACAATCCTAATTTCTTAGTTGAAAAATCCAGCTACATTCCAAGGTCAGGATTAAATTGTTTTATATGAATATACTCTTTGTGCGGTACTGAGGTCTCTCTGTACTATTCAATTTTTTTCTGTCCCTAGTATCTTTTCAACACCTTGTAACTTTCGATAACCTTTGGACAGAATGATCTGCTGGATGGCATTCCCTCCACGGTCAGATTACGTGGCGCAGTTAGGCTCGGCTCCAACATTGCATATAGTTGGAAGCAAGCAGAGATTATGAAGCACTCTGATCTCTAAAATCTCTGATGCCTGTGTTCACGATTGGAGGCTAGAGAGCTAATGTGGTGACTAGAGAAAGAATAGGTTATCAGCGGAATGGATTTACCTAAGTTGAATTAACTAACACTGACAATGCGTCGTTAAATGGCTCGAGTCACGATGGATGCATTATATGTCATTTCCATAGCAAACTTTCAAACTTAATATTTTAGAATAAAATGTTAAAATTTGTGTATTGTATTATAATTATCATCATCATCATCATCATCATCATCATCATCATCATCATCATCATCATCATCTATGTTTAACGACACTTTTCCATGTCTGCATGGGCCGGACGGGTTTTTCCAATGCCGCTGAATAGATTTCCCCTCTTCCCACTCTTTGATAATCGTTACTAAGGGCCTGTAACTTTATCATTACTCTTCGCCCTTTTACACTTTCGTTAGAAAAATATGCAATCTGTTCCTGAAAATATTTTGAAGCTAATTCTTTATTTTGTTATAAATCAATTTACCATGTTACAATTAGTAACAAACTATACGTTGAAACTCAAAACTTCTGCGAAAATTTAGCCTACGTAGTTTGCAGTAAGACAACCGTCGGATTGTTGGCCATGCTGTGTTTCTTTGAGACTAAAACGGTCACGAATGTGCAAAGTTTGATAATATGGATACAAAAAACGGCAACAGTTTTGCATGATATTTTGATAGACACGAAAGATAACAGGTTATGGGCCCTTAAAGTCCGATATAGACACGCTTGGACAAAATTGATAGTTACCTTGATTCACAACACGACGGATTGAGCTACTATGCAAGTGCTGCAGCATTTCACTCTGCTGTAAAGCAAGTTTGCTTATCATCATCTTCACAACTTCAAGCTCATCTTGTAACGTTTTAAGATTCTCCTCTACGTTTTCATTGGTCATTTCCAAATCCACTTGTGCTTCATCCATCTTACTCTGCATTCTGTCCACCTCCTTGGTAATGTTATCCAGCATATTGCCAACGGCATCGGCATCCTTGCTGCTTTTCCCAAGGTCGATAGCAAATTCTTCCTACATTGGCAGAAAAGGGAAATTCATGGGGATTGACATTTGAGATTTTAATTTCAGCACAAAAATTCCCATTTCCATTGTCAGTTACTCCTTTGTTTGGCTAACCTCGAAGACAGTTCGAGCAAAAAGCCTTATAAACTGCTTGCTACCAGGATCAGAACATTAAAATTGAAACAACTGCATTATTTTGCAAAATCCAAGCATGTAAATAAACATGCAGCCCCAATCACTTGAATCCACTGAAGGAGGATATTGTCTAAAATAATAGGGGAAGAATCGGTTATGCCAGCGGACCGCAATTTCCCCCACCCCTCCAATTCTGAACCCCATCAGCAAACATGGATATTTCTAACATTCATACATCAGCAATAGAGTTTCTGCTTTAGTACCGCAACTTCCACGTGAACATGTTTAATTTTACAGTGCAATACATTTTCAGATGTCAGGTCGATCTGTACTCATATAAACCCATGCAATTAAGCGTCTGGACACTACACTTTATTTCATGCCAACTGTGAAATCTCATTAAATTGCAGCGTGTAAATCAGCCGTTACGTTAATGTTAAATGATTCCATCCTTGAGAATGGCAGTTCTTACGCTCCAGATTTTTAGAGCATGGCCTATGATAACAGATAAAATTGTTAAAATCGTTTTGAACCTTAGGACCCCTGCAATATTACTTGTAGAACACTAGGTGGTTCGTGAAATGAGGCTGTGGAAGATAGTCTTGAATGGTCTAGAGCATCCCAACAAGTTTCTAACATTTGACAATAGTTGTTTAATTTGATGGATTTATCGTTTGGTTGCGTTGCTTATGCATACTTGTAGGTATCTATGTATTTAAATATATACAAATGGCTCGATCAACTGATAATCAATGGATGCATCAGTTTATTAGTGACTGTCATCCAGGTCAGAAGTGACAATTTCAAATCCTCTATTTTTGCAGCCTTTAGTTGGCTTTGGCTGTACTTTTCACTCCCATAAGTCTAAAGTGTTCGAGAAAATGACCATTCAACTTTTTTTTTGTTTGAAAAAGCTATTGGGATAACATGAGTTAAATCCAAGTCGTACAACACTCGACCTTTCGTTCCTTTGAGACCAAATATAGTTACGTCTCAGGTTTCCGTTTGGTTTGAAAAGACATTACAGTATACTGCAAAGTTATCAAACTATATGGTACCAATAGTGCCCTTCTTATACTTACTAGAGGATTACAGTGTCTGTTGATGTATCGAACTAATCTTTTTCTCTCCTTCGTTCGTAACCCTTCTTCGAAAACCAATAGAAGACTTGCTTGCTGTAAGTCTGCATTCGCTTGAGCATTGGCATAAACTCGAGAGAACGTTTCCGACATCAGAGCAATGTACAGATTTACGCACACAAGCGAGACAATAGCCCAGTATGAGGCAAGAAGAATTTGTGTCAGTAGTTCATTTATGGCCACCATTCCTTGGAATGGGTGATCACCTATTAATGTTAGTGACCATACTGTCATTGCCTGGAAGAAAAAATGGAATCGATAAAGTTAAAATTCTGAAAAATGGACTACTGTGAAAGACTCTTTAAGTCTTTGCTAGAGCGATAAATTACTTTGCCTAGTGACTCATAAAATGATGAAAATCTGTCCTTCAATCTTTAAAAATAGGAAATATGGAAGATTGTGAATGCCTCTGTGCTCATCTAAAGCAAATTTATTAATATTTACGACAGACAGCATTTTAAAGTGATTCATTTAGGGATGATATGGTAGCCATGCCATGACGAAGACGTTTCCGCGAAGCATAGCACATATGCTCCTTTACGTTGTAATCATTCTTTGAGGCGTGCCAGTCAACATACAAAGATATAGGCTATAGAACACATGAATACAAGCCTCGTTCTATTATAATGTCTCAAGTAAAGAGGCAAGACGTGTATTAGCCCTTACGGATAATTATTGATAATTATTGAGAATTATTGATAATTATTGATAGCTATTGATATCTATTGATATTTATTGACATCTATTTATATCTATTGATATGTATTAACATGTACTGACATTTATCGATATTTATTGATATTTATTAATATTGAGAGGGCAGTTGAATGTCCATAGTAAAAATCCTCTCCATTTGCGAAAAAGATGCAGACGGTATCTTACGCTTATGGCAACACAACAGTATCTTTGTATTTTGTCGCCTACATTCACACTTAAAGATTTAGTATCATCCATCTACACGAATTTTCTCTACGTTGCAAACTAACTCCGGTATCCGGTATCCGAATCCAGTATCAAGTCCCTCAAGTCCCTTTAAAATACTGTGCTCATATCTTACCGTTTGTTGTATTGTCGAAAAGAAATTGGTTTCATCTCCTGCCTTTTTAATGATAGCAGCGTTGGCTGTTCCTCCAAAAAACATCCAGAATGTGCACACGAACGGGATGAAGAATTCAAAAAATAGAAAGGTAAATCGAAGAGTTTCCGAGGCAACGTGACCTAAAAAGACAAAACACAGTACTTAATTAAATCCGACAAATATGCTTCACGTCAAAATGCATTTCACTCCTGTTTTAGAAAGTGAAGAAAATGTGCATTGGAAACTATAACTTAACCAGGGGAAGGTCCCATTTGCTTTATTTTTATAGTGCCGTTTCAACCCTCTTGCAGACTGGCCTTCCTTGAAATTCCCAGGACTTGTGGTGGCTTAGTAGATCTGGGACCATATTAATAGCAATTCTTCTGCGAATACTTTTAAAATGCTGTTATTAACACTTAAATGATATTTTGTTTTAGGTTTAATCAATAGGAAACATAAATTTGAGTGCAGAGAAGTATTTTCATGCAATTTACATGCTAAAAATAAGTTTTTGTTGAAGGCTTTTGTCGCCAGACATTTTGTGTTTTTCATGAATGACCATTCGAAGGAGGTACTTGTGGCGTCAGTATCAGCAAATTTTCTATATTCTGTTTTTGAAATAGTCCCGAATTGATATGAGAAGAAATCGAAAAATTTTAAACGATTGGCCCTGTACTTCATGGCAAAAATAAACCATCGGTTATACTAGGCCTCTCTTCAGTTGGCGTAGGGATAAAGTTTTGGAAGAAAGCAAACAAAGCAAACAACCAAACCTCCAATAAACAAAAACAAAAAACCACAAAAATACAAACAAAACAAACAAAATAAACATACCCTAAACAACAAAAGCATAAGATCATATCAGATTTTCCAGTTTGCTTGTTTCAGTTTGACACATTTTCTATTTTACTAATTTTCTAGTTGTTCTTCAAAGGCAAAAGGTCAGGTAGAGATGGAAACATTATTACTAAATACAGACACCTGTACATACCTTTCAGCTCATTATTAATTTTTTTAGTGTAAAGATAGAACAGAAAGGATGTTGGCATGAGCGCAATCTTTGAAATCGGAAAAGTAGGCACTGACATTTTACATCCACAAGATTGTAATTTTCAATTGTCAACAGAAATACCTAAGTGATTAAAAATCATACTTGCGTCCTGAAGAGTTTTTAAGGTGCTTTAACTGGTTTTCCCTGTAAAAATGTCATCTTTACTTTGCAAACATTAAATATGCAATATCTTCTTCTATCCAATTCTGTTTATGTACAGTTTTATACTTAACCATGGGTCTAAATCCTATTTAAATGTCTGAATTATGATGTTTAGGATAGAAAAACTCGATAGTGAAAAATCAGAGGGCTGGGGGAATCCAAATCATGGCCTTTGTCATCGTCATTCTATAAGTCCCTCGCCATTACAAGACAAGATACGTTTGGGGTATCATTTGCCTTCATCAACGTTTTTTCAAAGCACATCCTACACCCCCTCTAGTAGAGAGAACAAGGTAAAGATGATTGTTGCTGTGTCTCAATGAACTGATCCGACTGCAGTGCTGTGTAAGAAGAATTGTTGACGTCGTTGGTTTTAGTGAGACACAAAGAATTGTTGTGCCAGTGCCGAGTATTGTGTGTCGAGGGAACATGCAGTTCTTGTTCATCCCACAATCAATTTACGTCATTAAATGATAATGAATGCGATAATGAAACCTCGTGGGACCACAGACCTCCGTGGTCGCGATTCTAATGTTGTCGTTACACCAATGCCCCCCCTCCATCGAAAGTGAGAGAAATTTCGGATATTCTCTCTTCATTGAAGTCACTGCCTTTGATTAAAAAATTTGGTACCGTACACAAAATGAGAAGCAACTGATTGAAACTATCAAGTACTTACTAAGCAAAGTAATAAATGCGGCCAGAAATGAAAACCCACGGAACACTCTCATTAAACGCAGCCAGACTAGGAGGAGTGTAACAGCAAAAATGATTTTATGAGCGTCCAATAATCGTGCTATGGATTTATTCGTTGGGTCCCTGTTCAGCAAATATGTGTATGCACCTCGTGTTGCCATCAATGCCAAAATGGAAATGAGGCACAGCCATTCAAACACATTCCAAAAGCTTTGAAAGAATCCTCCTTTGTATTCTCGCACCCGCTGGATTTCATTCATCAAAAATCGCCTCTCATCAGGATATCTTGGATGGCAGTAGTTTAAATCCCTCTCAATTTCTCTGATTTTCCAATCTTTCCACTTGGTATAGTTTGACTGCAACTTCCTCATGGAAAGTATTTGCTGAAACGGAGAAAGTAAATGTATGAAATACCATTTTTGAAATTATCAATTGCCAACGTAAACAATTTGGGCATTTTTCACCAACAAGATTAAACAATTAGTCAACTTTTTTTCGAGGTAGTTTGTACACGAAAGATTGTGTTGACTCCTAATTGCCATTTGAGTAAGGGTTCAGACATCAGATTTCAAACAAGTCTCAATTTCCTACACCTCCTATGTGTTTAAAATACTGATTCCTGCAATTCATTAAGAAATTTACTAGATGTTGTAGGAAACAAGCAGTTGCAGTTGAATATATTGTAACATGAGTTAAAAACATTACTACGAGAAAACGAGGAGTTGAACGAAAAAATCAAAGAAATAGATACCTGCTCTAGTATTAAATTGAGAGAGCATATGG
>JAAAKL020006099.1:0-18421 GCA_010016065.2 Carybdea cf. marsupialis auct. non (Linnaeus, 1758)
CCTGTTCTTAAACAAGTCCTGTTCTTAAACAAGTCCTGTTCTTAAACAAGTCCTGTTCTTAAACAAGTCCTGTTCTTAAACAAGTCCTGTTCTTAAACAAGTCCTGTTCTTGAACAAATCCTGTTCTTAAACAAGTCCTGTTCTTAAGCAAGTCTTTTTTTTAAACAAGTTCTGTTCTTAAACAAGTCCTGTTCTTAAACAAATCCTGCATTTCAGCAAGTCTTGTTCTTAAACAAGTCCTTTTCTTAAACAAGTTCTTTTCTTAAACAAGTCCTGTTCTTAAAGAAGTCCTGTTCTTAAACAAGTCCTGTTCTTAAACAATTCTTGTTCTTAGACAAGTCCTGTTCTTAGACAAGTCCTGTTCTTAAACAAATCCTGTTCTTAAACAAGTCCTGTTCTTAAACAAGCCCTTTTCTTAAACAAGTCCTGTTCTTAAACAAGCCCTGATCTTAAGCATTTCTCATTCTTAAACACACAGGACTCTCAAATCAGCTACACTCTAAATAAGCAACTGTCTCAGATTAATAATTCTTTTCATTTTTAAAACCATTGAATAAGTACTGTCTTTTCACATACCATGTTCTTCAATGAGAACATCTGGCATAAATCCCTCTTCCACCCCTTAAAGTCGTCCTCCCGAATGAACAGTCCCATATTAGAGGACGTTTTCTTGAGACCATTTGCATTTTCACTGTTGTTGTTCATAGTTGAAATTTGACTTTTAACGTATATGTCCTTTTTTGACGCTCATAGATCAATTAACATTGCGTTGCAATCACATATTAGTTCCTCTAAAACGTGTTATGACATCTCTATAGTACTCCACAAAGTTAGCCAACTTTTTTTATGCCACACACTGGTCACATCAAATGGCCTGACGTTGCAAGAAAACTTTGATGACGGTTTTACAGTATCTGAGCTGTTAAGCTGTTGATAATAAAACATGTTTGTTTAATTTTTAGTATGATGACTATCTTAGTGAAGGGATGAAATATGGAGAATAGTAAACACGATGAAAAATCTTCTGCTTACTACATATTTAAGCAAACTAATTTACCGAAAAAATTCGCTACGGTGTTTGATTGATGTCTCTTTTTTTGTGACTCTGATTTTGACCGGCGTTGTAGTTGTAAACAGAACATGCGCCTTATCGCTTTTGTACTGGCTTCAAGGAGTAGCTGTCAGGTCACTTCCGGTTGGTGACTTATTAAAAGCTATTACCCATACCCTTTTTATGCTTTACGAGGACGTTGGTTATGCTGTCAAGTAACTGAACAGAGAATTTTGTATACAGAATTCATTGCAAAAACTTATTTTGAATTGTTGTTCTTTCGATTCATTCTAACAAGGACATTACAGGCACATATTAATATTAACAAACCCAGTTGACTTGTTCATCCTATACATTGTTTTGTTTACCAGAAAGAAAATAAATACACAGGTGCACCGTACAGGTGGAAGGATAATAGCATGGGAAAAGGTTGAACGGAACGAGTAGGGGAATAGATATGCGATTGTTTATGGTGGTTCTCGAAAGTTTATCAACATTTTGCCAGATACCGTGTCCTCTAACACAGCGGACATCATCCCTCCTCAAGCCAATCTACCCTCCCGGATGTGAATAAGTTTGTGTTTTCTTTCTCTCCTGGTGTAAGCGGGTCTTTTGCGCTGTTTAGGTAAGCCAGTCTCTTCCGCCCCCTGCTGCTAGTCCTCATGTCTTGAACTCTTCGTTTTAATGAAAAGACCAGCTAGTCCCATCCTTCTTTTCACTGTCTTGTCTATAAGTGGCAGTCATTCCTGATACAACTCTTCATTTGTTGGTTTGTTTCTCCATGGCATGTTCAGACACATTCATAGCTTTCGTGAGCAGAAATCACTCAATTTTCGTTCTGAAGACTTGTGATAGTAGCAAGGAACAACGTTGTCTTGATCTTTTGTAATATTAAATATATTTTTAATAAAAAATATTTAAAAAATACGACTAATGACATATAAGCTGTGGAGCAGAAGGCCTTGTGGTCTATAAACACTGTTTTGAGAAGCCAAGGAACACAGTTCGATCCAAGCTCTGCGAAGCATTGACAATGCTTCCTCAATATAGTTAAGAGATTCACCCAGGCCATGCTACTTACGTGACTCACCCAGTCCATGCTAGTTGTGTAACTCACCCTGTCCATGCCAGTTACGTGACTCACCCGGTCCATGCGATTTTACATAACTAACCCTGTCCATGCTAGTTACGTGACTCACCCATTCAAAATCAGAGAGGTGTAAAATGTAGAAGCCCTGCGAATAACTTATGCCTCTGTTTGGATTCCCTATCCTTGTAACACGCCGACTATGTTAACGAAAATATGGGAAGTATAAGTAACTATTATTTTCGCAGCGACACTCACTGCAATACACTGATCACTTCACTCACCAGATGGAAAAGCTGAGCACTCATGCATCAACATTAACGAGTGGGCCCATGACCGTCATACAAAAATGACGTTTTAAAGTAACAGTTGGGCTGTTTCATTTTTAAAGCTTTGCGGCTGCTGAGAGACTGCAGAAGAATATGGTGGGGGGTAGGGTCTAAAACAAAATTGTGGTCTTTAACGCAACTAAACAGTTGAAATTGCAGTTTCTCACACTCTTGTCTTCAGTTATCTGAGTCCTGATCAACTGAAGAACCCAAAGTACAATCTTCATCAGAATCTATGGTCCATTGTTCGCAAACTATAGTAGAAAAAGGCATTTTCGGGTTTGCATAAGTGTTTCAGATGCTTCAGCTCCTTCTGCTAAAGTAAATTTCTTCGACTTCGTACTCGATGTTCGTTTATTTTAGTGTCTTCTAGTGCGTCCGCAAAATAAGCCAATTATATTCTTTGTAAATAACCTTTCGATCCTCTGTTTTTGTGTATAATTATGACATTATGGTTCTGACGAGAGTGGTCGAAAAAAGAGCATTTCAGCCATCAACAATGAGTTGTTTTTTTAAAAGTAAATTAACAACATGAAACTACAATTATATTTCCAATCTGTAGAGGTGTGTTGAAGTAAACATACTGTGTACCTAATAGCGTATAATTAATGATTTTGAAGTCTTAAACTACTTTATGACTCTGCCAATTCAATCTTTCCTTTAAATATCATAGGGCTCTATCAAGTTGACACAACATCTGTATAAAAACCATATATCCTTATCTATTGTTTTCTTCTGTTTATTATGTACTTTATATAACAAACTCTGTTCGAAAGTCTATTGCAAGGAAAAAAAGCTTAATTTAAAGGCGGAGGTAACAATAAAAGAATTTTTGGCAATGTCAGATGTTGACCAGCAATAGTCGATATTTTTTGAAAACAAAGCCGATATTTAATGATCTATATTTATTGCCCCCTATATCAATACGTTTGTCATCATATTAATTAGTGAAGGATAGTATGATGTGTAAAAGAGTTCCAGGGCTCTAGCACACTATAACCTCCCCCCCCTTCTTACCTGACCTCTTAATTGATTTACGTGGGACTTTCCCCTCTACGAGTTAGAGAAAGTCTGAAAACAGAAAGAGATTTTGCATGTCTTAAGGAGATAAATTTTCAACCAATGAAGGAAGCAACCAGGAAAACAATGTGAAATGGGCTCTGCAAAGACGATTGTAATATCTTATTTCAAGGGAGGGAAGATATTCTGATCACTGTTAATTGTTGAGAAATGAGAACGCATCTGCTTGCCAATTCGGCACAAACACACCCTACTCAATTCCTATTTTAAGGACCATTAAAGTGATCCTGAAAGTGCTGAATTATTGATGGTATGTGTTTTGCCTCGAAGCATTTTAGAACCCTGCAGACGCTACCAGGACACATGGCCACGTTTTCTACTAAAATAGATGATTCTATTCTCAATTAATCTAACTTTAGCAAACCATTATCTAACTAAATATTACACTATTTTGAGAAATTGAATCGTCATCAAACGTCAGCAAGTAGCAGTCTTGTATCCAAAAATTGATGGTAGTGTCATTTGCCTAATATTAGAATAGATTTTAATTGTACATTGATATCTTCCCATACCGCATTTCAAAGTAAGGAGCATCCATTTACAAAGACAAAAACGCAATCACCCATTAAAATAAACGCCATGTTGTAAGACAAGGGGTGGCAACTCAGGGGTTTTTTACCCTGTTAGAATAGATGGCGTAGATCGTGCTTCCATACACATGAAGGAAATGTTTTACGTTTTGTAGTCCATTTCTGCCTAGAAAATGCATGGGTCCATAGTACTACGGAGTGGAGAGAGGTGTAAAGAAATACCCGATATTTTTCTCTTTCGTAATCTGAAAAGACACTCTGGAAAGAGGGCAAGTGTAGTTTGCCATTGAAGTCAAACGTAAACAAAGAGATGTTTAACTAGAGTAATTTTGAATCATTTCTAAATCATCCTAGATTGAATTTAAAGTGTGATGCGTACTTCCATACTCTAACAAATACATAAGATATGGCTGAAAAACCGCACAATATATCAAATACAACAACGAGATATTGCAATGGTATCACAAAATAATTCAGCAAAAGATTCCAGAGACCATTAGCCTGAAGATGGGAGAAGTATCTGTCACGAAGAAGCTCAGAAAAAGACTACGAGTAACGACACGATGAAAATGATCTACCATGTAAATGTATTGATGACGATAATGTAGTCAAGGTTAGATAATAATAACCCTCGGCTTCGATCGGTGGCAATATTAGCTGTGCTGCTTCAAGTTTTTTTCTAGATACTATTTTCCTTCCTTTCTAATGTGCCTTAAGAAGACACTGACCCTTATAAAAACAATGTAGACAAGTGCAAGACCATGTGCAGACTGCAAACTGATACTTTTGCAACCTAATGAAATCCAAGTATCAATTTCTCTCAAAGTGCGAACTCTGGTTCCTCCATCCAATGATCAGAAAACCCATCTTCCCTTTACGGACATCTTGAAAAGCCATTCCAGATTAATGGCACTTCACTTGCGCAAGATAGAAGATATCTTTTATCTTCTTAATTTTTTATAAGAAGTTTTCTCATCATCTCATGGCTCCATGAAAGAATCATTTGATTACCTCAATAACACTTTTGCACGTCTCCGCGGTTGGTGTTGGTGTAAACGAGTAGACAATACACAGGGAAAATGTTTAGGTAAACTTAAACACTTCCCTTGTCCTGTGCTACATTTACCGGAAGTTATTTTGATTGTTTGTTATACTATTTACATGTCAATACTACACAGTCTTGTTGCTGTGTAAAATCAGAGTTTAGAGAGTTTTTGAATTTCACGCATTCGTGTTTTTGAGGAGTAGCATCATTGATTAGTTGTTGATTTTTTAAAGTTAGCATTGTAGTCTTTACTTCATCTTTACTTGCACTACAAGTCGTCGGATGGTTCTGATCTATCGAGCGGGCAGTAAATATAACAGTTGTGTAGTAGGGTGCAAGACCCACCCCCTGGCTTGTATGCGTATTCTGTAGAGAGCAAAAATTATTCGGGGGAAATCGTTTGGTATCGCTTGGGGGAAAGAAACACGAAGAGCAAAGTTCAAAGGGATAACCACTCCCGTTCATGGTTTTAGGAAAATAAGTACTGTACAGAGTAAAGTAGTTAGTACAGTTTGTTGCTGGTACCGAACAATAACACTGCACGAAAACTACACGAAATAGCGCAAACATTTTAATGCTAAAAGCATTTTTCTTCTGAGACTCCTCAGAATCCAAAATCCTCAGAACCCAAAATCGTCAGAATTTATCCTTTCATTTGGCCTTTTCCGTTAACCACTCAGTTCCACACATGAAACTGATTGGTCAAAATAACACCAATCTGGCATTTAAAGTTCTGATTGGCTACTTTTAAAAACAGAGTTGGGTATAGGTTTCATTGATTACTTCTCAATTTCAATTCTAACGATTTTGAACTCTTAGGAGTGTGAGAAGGAAAAAAGCTTTTTAGTACTGAAATGTTTCCGCTATTTCGTGCAGTTTTAGGAAAGTAGTTATCAAAGCATACTTAAAGCGTAGAACCGACCTGTAGTAATAAATCGATTTAGAAAGAACGATGGAACGCTCTATCCTTTCATTAAAATAGACGTCACTGACTCAATGATCAGGCAAGTGAACATATGGGTTAAGTAAATGATTTCCTGTATAACTCATGTAGAATGTTTTCATTCGTCAACAGGTATAGGATCAGGAACAGACCGAAACTACCCAATTTTTCAAATGAAAATAATCGTTCATAGCACGGCTAGCTCACAGTTCTTAACCTGTTGACATGTTTATCTACACCAATTCACTATTATTTGATACTCGAGTGTACTTGGACAGCATTCTAAACCTTGACGTTAACAAATGCTATAATTCGCGGGAAAGTTTCAACATTTAGCTGTTGTTCTTTATGTATTTCTTGCTCAGAATGATGAAGATGGGTGCACAGAATTTCCAACGAAGAGGTACTACGTTGTGCAGGTATGCACAGACACTTGCAGCAAACAATCATCAATAGGCAGATCCAATTTCGTGGTCATGTGCTGAGAAAAGGGAAGCTGAAGATCTAGCACTGATTGGTCGTATCATGGGAAAGAGAGCAAGAGGCCGCATACGTTTGACATTCCTAGGTTGGATGGGACAAGCCACTGGTTTCAAGCCCCTGAAAATAACTACAATTATCAAACAACGCAGGCAGGAGGAATTGATAACTGCCACCTTCGCCAGATCACTGGCACAGTACTCTTATTGATTGATTGATTGATTGATTGATTGATTGTATTAAGTATGTCTCAAGAGAGTCAACAGAGATGGCCTTTGAGGGACTTTTTACATCTGTTTAACCCCAATGCGGAGGGAAAGTGTGACCTCACGATTTTAAAAATGTTTGAATTACGGGAAAAATACTCAATATTCATATAGCCCTATCAGTGAGAACCTCAATGGCCAAAATTGAGAGTCTTGCCTTTTTCCAACACGGAGATATCAGGTTTCAAAGTTTTAAATCTCTCTAGCAAAACCTTGTTATTTGATACTGGATCCTAACGTTACGATCCAAGGAAAATTAACAGAGTTTTGAGTGGAGATTTTTTAAATTCGAACGCCTCTAGTTTAAACATTATATACATTACAAGTCTCGTATTTTGAGAAACAGCCTATTCTAGGGTTGTCTTCAGGTATCTGGAGTCAAATTGTCCTATTTCCCAAACTTTTGATTTGTGACGTCATCACTTTTCCTCCGCATATTTTAGCACCAGTTTAAGTGATATTAGCGATGAACAAGGTTTAGTCTTCTCCAGGAGATTAATATAATCAATTGACGATGTCAAGAAGGATAACATGTCTCTCAGACACCTGAACAGTACTGGAGGGGAAGGCAATTACTGTATAATTGAAGCTGAAGAAAATTTGTTGACCTGTGACAGAACAGATTAAGGGGATAGGCAGAAGCTAAAATTTGTGCCTAAGGAAATATTTACTCTAAAAGCCGCCAAAAAGGAGTAATGAGAGCTGATGATTTTTGTCTCAAAGCTATCTTAAGGCAAAGAATTCAACATTACGTCTGGTATTGTTTTACACAACAAAGGCAAAAATAACCACAATCAGCCTAAATATGTATTTATATGAAATCACTGCAAAAGTTAATAAAAATTTATTTAAGTTTTGTTTCATGGGGATGCAACGTTGCAGAACAGAGAAATTGAAAGCACTCGCGTCCTTGCCGCTTCAACAGACTGTAGGCGATCGGACCTTTCAAAGAATATCAGGGTAGGTAGAGCATATATTCATTGCTTCCAACGTATGGGAAAGAAATACGACGAAAAACGCATTAACAGTTTCCAGAAATTATGCCTTGATAATGAAACAATATATCATAAATGTAAATAAAAACCAATGTACCTGTATGCCATGTATCAAAACATAACGAACAGTTTATTGCAATAAAATTTACGCGGCATGAAATTTTTCTGGTTTTACGATTGAGATCTTAAAACCAAGAAATTAAAATACCACGAAAAACAAACTTTTTAGCATCACTACGAAATAAATATACCAAAAAATATTATGTAAAATACGTTGTAGACCTCTATGATAGAGGTGACGATGTGTGACATACGTTCACCAGGGTAGGTGGAATACTAAAGCAAGAGCTCACAGGGCAGGCGGCGCCCTACCTCGCATACCCTCAGTGACGTGCTTGATCGAAAGCAAGTTAAATGATGTTTCCTGTCAAAAGTTTAGGCAGGAGGCAATTTGCTTCAATTATAGGATGGAACCAAGGAGGGATCCTGCAGCTACGTGAAACTTGTGAACAAGCCTCGTTGTGGAGATCAATGAGGTTCACAAGAACTCACATGCAGACAACCACGATAAATCAAAATAGGTAGCTGGCATGTGCGAGCTCCCAAGCGTTCTGTAGATCTTAGGTTGTGGACCCTTGTTATAGAGGTAAGGAATATGCAAGTGGGCAATAGTGGCATATCAACTGTACTTTAGTAGAGTTCAGGGGCAGAGAGGCAAGTGCACTGTAAGAATCATTTCGCATGTAGCCATCACCTGCAGGAAACAATGACCTGACCCCTTGCTAGATAGCGCGTATCATAAGCTTTCAATTTCACCTGTTCATCTAATGACGTTTTTTTCGCTCATTTCCGCCTCCCATGACTTGTTAATTAACTGTCTTCCTAAATGTTCCATTTGAAGAAAAGAGATAGTAAGACATCGGTTATCTATGTTCCTTCGAAACTAGGATTGAGTATTGATTCTTTTTATTGCAAATGTACTGCAATGAAATTATATTTTAGTTTTATTTTAGTTTTATTGGGAGTCGGTGATAACGAGTATTTGATGCAGTAATTTCTCTTCCGTATCCTTTTGACAGATGCCGAATTGTTGAAGAGGAATTTTGCCGTCGAGCGGATGGCTCGTTTCAATTGAGTCATCAGCTTTCTATGCAAGTCTGCTTTTTACTGATGTTGGTAAAGATGGTGTATTTAACTTGAAAGGCTTATCTGATGAATTTGATTCAGCTGTCACTATTGAAAATCATAATGGGAAAAGATAAGGTTGAAACAAAACTATTTTGGGTTGGATGTTTTCCCGAATACTTTCCGTGAGAACTGACCTTTAATCATGGCAAGCACACTTGCTGAACAAGTAAAAATTGTAAGAGACTTTTCGGAATCCTTTCATCAAATCAAAACGTACGTTTTCCTAATAAAAGTGGAGGCATATATGATTGACTACACATTTGTATTGCTAACCTACGACATCAAAAATATGTACAAGAACGGGTTCTAGGCCAAACCCCGTTGGAAAGACCCGCTGCTCAACATTTTCTCTCCATTTCAACACACCACAGTGGTACATTGCAGGTGATACATCCTAGCTGAAACTGGAATCGGAAGTTTTGGACCGAAGCAGTATACACAACGTGCTGCTTGCATGCATCCCCACTTGAATTTCAAAATGAAGAAAGTATCATAATGGCTCTCAACAGTGGCGGTTTTGAAGGGTGCGGGGCCCTATGACGTCATTCATTGCAAGGAAGTTCAGACATGATCGTACTGCGGACGTTCCGGAGACATTTTATTCCTTCCAGTGGATGCAGTTTCTAGTTTTTCACTTACTTCCATGTGATTGACATGGGCAGTTAGACACATAATTTTTTCTTAGCATGGAGGCGCGGGGCCTCCTACAGATGCGGGGCCTCGGGCCATGGCCTTGTCGGTCACCTCCTAAAACCGCCATTGGACTCTCAATAGGGTTGAAATCGCAAAATGAACATGAGGCAAAAGAAAATGATGATATGCACAGATTTACTTTGATACTACCTTACGTAATTTCCATCGGCGATCAACCTAAGATAAGGTTTGAATAAGAAGTGTATTTTCTCACGACTACAACGCTTTTTGTCTAGATTAACATACAACCTCTTTTAAAAGCATATTCTCATCCTATTAACCAAACCACGATTCATTATCCTGAGGATTTTTATACAGTTCCCACTTACTTGAAATAATATCCTCTTTTTCAGCATTGAAGAGTTTCCCTTCTGCTCAGAATTTGCCAAGACAGTGATTTACTATAGAGCTTAATATCCTGTAATTGTAGAGTAAATACATCGAAATCTCAATCATTGTGGGTTCCTGATTGCAACACATGCTTTTCTTAAATCTTACCAAATGGCCGAGAGGGTAAAGGCATGTTTTGAAAACAGTCTGATTCGATCCTCGAGTGAGAAGCAAATAGCGAATCATGTTACCTGCCTCCCAAAAACTTTGGTGTGAAAGTTTGTCACTTGCTTTACTAAACGTTGACAGATGCTATCGTTACTTAATTCTCTGCTACCATAATGTATCGATAAAAATCGGGTTTTAAATTAAGCTAACGTATTCTCTGACAATTTTGAACCAAACGCAGATTTAAAATTGCTTCGAAAAGTTAGTATTATTATTACTATTATTATTATTTCGTTTATTTCTTTCTCAGAATTTGTACATAATACATTGACATAAGATCATTATACATCCAATGTATTTGCCGGGATCAGGCCCTGATCCTAAGGCATAGCCCTTAGAGTGATAAAAACTTTCTGATGATTCTCATGCTTCCCAGCATTACTGTCTTCTGCAGCGTCTCCACAGAGATTATTATTATTATTATTATTATCATTATTATTATTATTATTGTCAACATCTGTAATCTACTATTAAAGATCTTCCAGAAATTGAAATTAGCGTAAAGTATTGTAATCAACAGATGTTTAGAATTAAGTTTGAAAAGATATCAGACAAAAGTGAAACTGTTACCATCTGAATACTAGGAAATGGTAGCAGTCAAGGGAAGTTAATCACAATGAAGGAGAAGTAGTTGAATTTGGTGTCAGAAGTGTTTTGAAACTTAATTATAGTGCTTACAAGAGGAAAGATGTTTGCCTTATCAAAATGCCCCCACCATCGTGTTCGTGATCTTGTTGAACTTCTCAATAAAACAAGTCAAGAAGAAAATGCAATTGACAGCTTATTTTTCAGTGCTAATCATATGTCCATTCAAATGATATCTTTAGCGATTCTTGTAGAAGAATACACAAGACTGTTTGAAGAATGCAAAAGGCATCATTTATTATACCGCAATAATTGATAAAGGGCTGTCTGTAATTTAGATAACTAGGAGAGAAAATTGGGATGGCATAATTTCTCAACGTCGCTGAATAGTCTACATTTTGAACTATATGTCGCTCAAGATATCTGAAAGGAGGTAGAAGGCGGGGGAGGGGGAGGAATTGAAAGAAGAGGTCAGGGAATTTTCTGTACTAATGAATTACCTCATATTCAGACTGAAAACCACTCCAGGATAGGGAACTCCGGGAACCTTATTCCTAAGCTTGAATGATGAAGAACCACTTCATAGGCTTCGTAACAGACTGGGTCAAAGTCCAGTCGATGTGATCAGTGGATTAGAACCTCTTTTGAGTAGAGTTCACTAGGTTTTTATGCGTCGCCTCAGTCTATTATGCTACCTCACCTCACTCTCAATAGGGCGTCTGCCCCCGTGATGACGTAAAAACGATTGGGACAGTGACAATTTCCGAGTGAAGAAAAGACGTAAGATCAAAGCAAGTATGAGAACTTGTACCGACAAAATAATGCCGAGATATGTTCACTTACGGCAGAGTAAATATACAATGGTTACCGTAAACCGCCCGGCAGAAAGTTAACTCATCTTTTCGCAATTCGTTTGTCGTAATTCGGCTACTTTACCGTTACGATGCGGTGCCATGACGTGGAAATGTATGATGCAATAGTGTTAAATGGCGCTATTACACAGATTTTACAGCCCCTCCCCATGCCCCAGGTATTAGTAAAGATACGATGTTTTACTGCTTGCCATGCGAATTTTCCGCACCACGTGTCGCTACTGGAGACGGCGGGTAAGTGGTGAGATATGCAATAGAAATTTCCTGAGGTCACAAGGACTCTGAATCCTACATCCTTGATTATGATGCAGATACCACTAGCCAAAATATCGGTTACGGTATGCTAAGAGATTTTCTCTTTCTGTCTGTCTCTCGATCTCTCACCTCCCCTCCTGCTCATTAAGTTTGTGGTTGAACGAGTCTTTTCTTAGAAGTCAATTCAAATTGCAATAGTAAAACCTAGTACCAAGTGAACTTACAACAAATTTTTGTTTAAAATTCCTATGGGTGCAAGTAAAAGAAAGTGCTTTACTTGCGTTCTATTTTACACTCAACTCGTGACTTGCATGATGAAAGGAAGTATCCAACGCTCTCAAACTGGTTGTGTCTTTTATCATGTCGTGTGCGAAGTCGCCCAAAGTTGCACTTTTCGGTCTTAAATATCGACAAAATTTTCGGTTTAGCTACCCGAATCTCCTGCATAAAGTGGAAAACAATGAATGTTTTGTTATCTAATCAATTACAAAACCGCCCAATTGATTTGCTATTTGTCGCCCAATCTCACAACACTGGCACAAAGTTTGTTGGGTAACTTGCGATGGCCTCCTGCAGAGCATCCATAGATAGAAATGAAATCTCCGAAGTGCGATCCTGGCATGAAGCATGACCTAGAGATGGCATGACTAATGAATATCTCACCTGATGGTCATTCATATAAATGAATTGTGGAGTTTCAGATCACCTGTTTTTATTGTCTTAATTCAGATTGCGTGACACGACATCGAAAGGTTAAATGCTTAATTAGCTAGCATTTCCGAAAAGGAATGTTGGCGTGATAAAACTGACATTAAGTTGGTAAAATACGAAGATGAATGCTGTTTTCCTTAACATGCATCTCCATAATTGTATAAAATTGCACTTACTAATAATGCTATAACAAATGACGTCTGAAATATATGATCATCATACAAAAATTATTACCGAAAGGAGCACTTATAAGTAAAGTGCATAACTTGCTAGCCAATAGATTCATTATCAAACATAGAAAGGACGTCATACCATCTGGGGAGAGGACAGGACAAAACTCTTGGTAGTATTCTGGCACTGAATCAGTCATATAACCATAATCTATCTCTGGGAGGCTTTTTCGGAGAAACCGATAAAAGCAATGAAAGCTTAATATTATGATACTTATTAGACAATAAATAGATTGATATTTCTAAAATCTTATATGAAATTTTTTATCAAATTTTTCAAAAATTTTTACTCCTGATCAGCAGGACAAGGAGAACCTCGAGTAACGCCACTGTGGATAACCCTGGGATTATTGATATTTACGTATTTAATTTGTCATGTATGTTTGTTCATCTAAGGAAAGAAAAGATAAATATTAAATTTGGAGGCTACTTCGTCACATAGAACCTGGAGGTTCACAACTACCTAAACACTGTCCGAATGTTAAGTGTTTAGATGGCATTTTCTTATCAAACATAAACTGAGCTTAATATTTCTGGCTCAAAATATAAAAAACGTATAATTGAGGATAAGTATGTATTTCATATGGAGGTACCTGAATTATGAATTAAAAACAGCTTTAATATAAGTGTTTTTCCTTAGATGTTTTGTATCGTTTGTTGGTGACATTTCGTTTGGTGTAATTATGATGTCATCATTTGCAAACTTTTCAACACAAGTTTTTTAGATACTCCAGATAGGATTGAAGAAGAGGAAAGTCAGCACCTTTGAGAACTATTTGGGCGGGTCGTTCATGAGATCTGAAGAATCGTATAGACCCACGGGTCTACTAGCACCGTCCTCTCCTCAACACATTGGATAGGGTTGAACTTTCGTTTGGAATCGGCTCTGCACTCAATGACTCTCAATATTACACCTCAAGATTTTGCCTAACAAGTATAATCACACAATATCGGATTTGTTTGGTTCTTCGAGTGATTTCTAGTGCTTTCCATTTCTTAGAGCTATAGTGCTTTCCATTTCTTAGAGTGATTTCTAGTGCTTTCTATTTCTTAGAGTGATTTCTAGTGCTTTCCATTTCTTAGAGTGATTTCTAGTGCTTTCCATTTCTTAGAGAGATTTCTAGTGCTTTCTATTTCTTAGAGTGAAACTGCTTTCCATTTCTTAGAGTGATAGCGCTTTCCATTTCTTGGAGTGATAGTGCTTTCCACTTCTTAGAGCGATAGTGCTTTCCATTTTTTAGAGTGACAGTGCTCTCCATTTCTTAGAGTGATAGCGCTATACGATGATGGAAAACATGCAGAGAGAGCCTAAGTTGGATACCACCTTTCGATATTACGAAATGAGTGTGACTGCAGCTATTTTCGAGAAATTTGCCACTGATGATCCTAAAAAGCAGAGAAACGCTTAGCGCTATCACCAAGTACCCAATCAGCTTATATCTATAACTATGGGGAGTCGGGATAAACCGTCTTCACTGTTTACCAGATCGCCAGGCTATGTGCAAATCACCACGGAATTTAGCTCTTTTCAGAGGATAACAATTCAAAAGCCCTCTGGTTAAATTAGCTCCTTTTGCAGCTTTATTTTCATCTGTCACCTGCCTTTGATGGAGTTTTATTCTGCTATTGATATTGACGTTAAAAGACATTCAGTACTCCAGCACGTAAAAGGTATACAAACTCAATACCAGACTCTGAAATAAACCAGTTGCACAATTGACCTTCGAACAGAGAACGTAGCTAAAACTTCGGACTAACTTCGTTGATGAAAAGCCGTGTCTCCAGCAGTGCCCCTCTCACAATTTTGAAAACACCGATTTTGGAGAGCAACATATCAGAGCCCCCCTAATACCACGGGGAAAGGGGAAGATTACAAGTAAAAGTATCAATGAAAGCGCCTGTTATGTGGCTACTGTCTGGTAAGATTTTTTCCGTTGTGGTCACATTTCCGTCAAATATTCTTAAGGGGTAACTTAGATTGTAGCTTAAATGTTATGGTTTTCGTAACTAAAAGTATAGGATGATTGCTAAGGTAGCTGGCTTGTGGAATGCCTTAAAGTTGCTTCGGAACGTTTGGAGATAAGAGCTACCAAAGAAGTAAGTAAACAGAGTAGTCACCTGCAAGGTCGCAATAAAATGAAATTCAAAAAGTTAAAGAATGTCATAGACTCAGGGCGATCTTATTAAGATCGCCCTGCATAGACTCGATGAAAATTTTATTCCAGCTTTACTTTATTCCTATCAAATAGATAGTCTGCACAAATTGGATGTGTTTGGAATGTTTTTTGGAATAAAGGTTAATTAAGGTTATTTAAAGAGAAAGAAATGATGTTTAAAATGGGTGGGCAAGGCAAGGTCGTTTCGTCTTTGCGCCATAAGATCCCTACATGAGATCTTGGGGTATAGCATTTTTAAAGGAAATATACTGATAAGAGGTTACTGAGAGGTTTGAAGTCTGGAAGGGAAGAATAGGAATTACTCATATAGATAAAGCATGGCAGGAAACTGGATCAGACAGTACAAATGAGATAAGAGAACGCATAGAATATGGAGTGGAATGGAAGAAACTTTACTTGTGATAAGGTAATTAATACACCGACAAACAATAAGGAATAATACACCATGAAGCAAACTATATTTCAGACAACGTTTCGTCTATTCACTGACTCCTTCAGGTCTATTGGAAACATTACTATTAGCACAAGCGGGTGCTGTAAATGTATGGCTTGAAACGTGAGCTGCAACATGGTACTTTTCAACGAGGGTATGCAACAGAGGAAACGTGTCAACGATGTGATGCGTCGCATCGGACGACGTGGGTGAGGTGTTGTAGAGGTTGTGTCAGATTTAGTATCTTAAGATTTATGATTTTTTATAAATATTGAACTGTTTGAACTTAAGCAATGGAAACGGTCGGGGTGCAAGGCACATTACAGTTTGAACCATGCTTTCAAAGACCTTGTTACTTTATAACAATAACAATAAAATTAATAAAATTTAAATTGGTTCCATACGACCTTACTAGTTTCAAACGTTCGTTTCTTAGTTTAAAAGGACCATAGTTCGTATCAGATGGAATGAATTTAAGACACGATATTTTTTAACAGACGCTTGATGTCACCAATCTGAGCAGCTAGTTTTTAAATATTTTTTTATACTTAAACGCTTCAGTACTCTGTTTATTACTTCTGCTGTAATAGTTTCATATTACTTCTACTGCCATGCCTCGATTTTCCAAGAGTGTGAAAAGAAATATCCCAATCGATGCTACACTTCCAACAAGATGGGTACATGGGAAAATTCTTAGGTCTTCATTATGTGGTTAAATCATTTACCTAAAAGATGACTATCTCTGCTTTTCAACTATTTTCCTCACTATCTTTTCACGTTAGTGAAGCTAGAAGGCACCTAGAGTCCATAGAATGTGTAACATATTATATCTCTTCCCAAGAACACAACACTATGTTAATTGTGAAAGGTAACCATGTTCATAAACTCATTTGATTTTAAACTCAAAGACCCAAAAGGGATTTGAATATACCATCACTTTTATGAGTTCAGCTCCTTAACCTTTCAGTCAAAGTATCTCCACAATGAAAGTTATTGACAATCCTACAAAACTTTAGTAATCATCAGCAATTCAAGGAAGATGCAGAATTCTCGAAACACAAATGAGTTGAGCCCACTATTCACATGAAATACTCGTGAAGAGAAACGTTTCCTGCAGATGTCTCCTTCAACCGACCAGTGCAGCAATTTGAAATACAATATTTAGTTATTCTCCAGTTATCACACAAAGAGAAGAAAACTTGGCGTGTGCTTAGTGGAGAACAAAGTGTTTTAAGGGCATTGGTTACTCAGTTTTCATGAAGCGAAAATATTAACATTCAAAGATAGGTATAGGATTCCATCAGAATGTTTGCGACGTGATCTCTAAGAACACTCAGTTGCTACATCACCATGAGGAACAAAGTTGATTGAATTTGTCCTCGCGAGATGTCATCTTTAAAACTCAACCAAATCAAATAGGGACTTCTTACCTTACCTTACCTTACCAGAGCGGGTGAATTTAGCTGGGCTCACCCCACTTTATCTCTCCAGGCTTCTAGATCCAACATCACAGTAACAAGGTCCTCAACTGGTATGCCAACATCTCGGGAAACTTGGTCAATGTAGGTCATACATGGTCGTCCAACACCGTAGTAGCCATAGCCTGGTGGTTTCCATAAAATTACTTTGCTGATAAGGTCATTTTAGCTTCTGTAGGAATGCCCAGCAAATGTAGCACGTCTGTATTTTACTACGGTTGACACCAGGGGTATCTTACCATATAGCACTTCCCTGTTTCTAAAACTGCTCTAAGCATTCTTGTGCATGCCCCACCAAGAGTCTCCTCAAGCTTCTTGGTCAATGTCCAAGTTGTAGAGCGACTTAAAAACTGGTAGTTAATCGTTCTTCAGGTGAGACTGTTATAAGGAAACAACATTGTAAGCAAAGCGTTTGAAAACTAGCGGAGGTCTTTCATTTATTTTTAGGTTGTTTATCATACTTTATAAATTGGTGATTTTTTGTTTAATAGTATGCATACATATGATTCTTTGTCAAGAATACTAATTAAAGTCAAGGGCAGGACTATGATTAACACTGTAAGGTGCAATAAATTAGTACTAAGGTTCGCTATGCGGAGGGAGAGTGTGATTTCCCGATTGTGAATTATAAAAAAAATACTCAATTTTCATATTGCCTTATTAGCAAAAACGTCAATGGCCAAAATTGAAAGTGTTGCCTTTTCCCAACACCGAGATATCAACTTTCAAAGTTTTAAATCTCTCTAACATAACCTCAGTATCTGATGTTGGTTCTTAACATAAGGATCCAAGAGATATTAACAGAGTTTTGACCAGAGATTTTAAAAAATTTAAACGCCTCTAGTTTAAGCACTAGATACGCTACAGATCTGGTATTTTGGGAAACAGCCTATTTCACGGCTAACTTTAGATCTCTGCAACCAAATCTTACTATTTCAAAAACTTTTGATTTGAGACCTCATCACATTCCGACCGTATTGGCAGATTTTTTTCCGACCCTACCCGATATGTTCTTTATCTGCTCTTAATACAAATACTCCTTCTATAGCATCGTTGTCTGCGTATCCATAAAAATTGGAAACATTATATGTCAATTTGCACTGTGAAATATTTATAGCATTTACAACACGCAAGCCATCATCTGTAATGGACACTCAAGGAATGTATGCGAATAACACTACAAGATACTGACAGATGAATAAAACGGAAAGGTCCCAAAACAACTAAGCCATGCTTGATACAGTTCCGGATCTAAGAGATACAAAGACTGACGTTAAAATATAATCGATATAAATATACATAAATAGATAAATAATAAAATGATAAATATTTATCATTTGTTTATTTGTTTAGTAATATTTATTAATTAATATATATGTAGTATTTTATATATTATTTATTTATGTATATATATATATATATCATTTTTCTTTTC
>JAAAKL020006100.1:0-18419 GCA_010016065.2 Carybdea cf. marsupialis auct. non (Linnaeus, 1758)
GAGGACATATACATGTATTGCAACACTGAATACCGGGTTCCCTGGAGGGGGGGGGGGCAAACACCGGTATTTCTTTTCATGTAGCATACCCTAAGAATGCTCATGCATGGTCAACATACTCAAATATTATGACTTGGCTACGCCACTGATATGTATTCCACTAGATGTCACTGAAATGAGCAGCCAAATTCTTATCAAGGTTTCTATTTTCACATTCTACAATCACAATTATTTAATGTTGGCTGACTCCAGTAGCTGATACAATAATTCAAACATAAACATATTGTTGCTAATTAATGCTAAGTACCTGAAAATTATAAGTTTAATTCTAAAAGGCAACTCTATAAAATACGAAAAATTGATAGAAAATCACGTTAAATTTGAAAAACACTAGGTTCTGAACACGTCTTCAATAGAAAATGCAAATGCAATCATCGCTATGGTATCTCCGAAATTTTAGGAGATGATTCCCCTTTTTTTTCTATCTGTATATCTATGTACGGTATCTAACTGTCTATCTTTCTATATGTAAACATAAAAATATGATAGGTGCTGCCCTCACTTTGGTAAGTCGCCATTGAAAGTTTTTACCTTAGCAAGTTTTTGCTCTTGAAAGGAACTATTTGCCGAAAGATATTGGTATAATACAGACTGTTATCAACTATTACTATTTCTCCTGTTAGCAGAACAGAGTTACGGTACAGTAAAACTTAGTCACCCGAACAGGTCAAGAAAGCGACTCTATTTGCGTCAGATATTGCAAATCTACATCGGCTCCAATTGACTACAGCCGGTAATTCAATGGTGTTTAGTGCTTCATGTATTACAATACGTCCAACAAACTGCAACTGCCATGTTTTGATCATTAAAATTGTTCTCTTCTATGTTTTTGCCACCAGGGAATTCCTTAATCCTTTTGCCACCCCGACACTTTCAATCATTGAGAAACGAACCATATCCCCGAGGCACTCAGCCTTGGTGTAGCTTTACAACCGCACGTTAGAATTGGAATAACACATACATACAGAACTCGCATCTTTAATGCTTATATCAACATGATGTTTATGATAAACGCCATACAGCTCTCTTAAATAATTCTGACAAAAAACAAATTGATGCAAACCGCCATAGACAACTATTAGAATTTGTTTCCTACGATCAAGGCATTTCATCATCATACAGAATATATATTAGTCAATCAACCCGAGCAAAATTTTTGAACTTGTGTTAAAAGCAACAAAAAATTGGAAGAAAGCTTCAAAGGTTTGGCGCTTTACCAGCACAACGCCGTCAAACATGAATGCCCCTAGATATGGCCTACAAACTCCAATCGTCTTGTCTTCTACACGCAAGCCGTAATGCATGAAAAAGATGTTGCAGGTCATTGATAACGGGGCACCACTCAATTTCCTTCTAGTCAACGGTGTCTTTCATTTTCCGCTGAAATACGACAGGAATTTCTAACAAATATTAAATCACAAAACTATAACCAACTTCATCAGTCAAACCTAGTTAATACATTTGCCATGTTTTGCTTTCACATACCTCAGCCCTCTATCGGACATTATGGTGGTCAAACTATTCGAATGAAGGTTAATCACTGACAGTAAGCTTAACATCGTCTATGGTCAGCCGTGATTGACATGCAACAGCATGAGAGATGAACCCTGCCGTAGTTATCTCCTAACCTTAATTAATGCGCATAATTAATAGGTGACCTTGAGGTGAAGGACAGGTTTATCCATTTGATAACTACGGTGCCCCGAAAGAAATATCACACAGATCCTATATCGATTATATTCCAATCCGATTCCCGTAACTGGAAAATGAAAATTTAAAATTAAGCTGCTTACGGCTTGGTGTGTGCCAGTTCGACCATCGGATTATGGGCTGGGAAGGAATGCAAATATTATTGGCTTGATATTTGAAGCAGTAGACACCCATGTTAATTTGGTGACATTTTTGTATCCCTGGGTCTTAGATCGAACTTGAAAAAATATACCAGATCACACAACTAAACAAATAAATCCGTTGTTAAAAAGGCATTATAATTTATTGGAATTTGTGTTATAAAAAGTATAACGGAGTTGGAGAATATGTTCCTTATAATTGTTCCTTAACAATGAAACTATTTAAGTTAGAACTTTCATCCCAAGTTACATCTGACGCATTTTATCTCTCATCTCATTTACCTCTCGGGAAGCTCTAGAAGGCTTTCAGAAGTAGTATTCTGGGAAGTATAATCGTGTGTCGCAGCTACAAAGTTTTTTCGGTTTCTTGATAATCACCTTTTACTGTTGATCGAATTTGGGAAAAAACTCCACGCCCCTTTGCATAGATTCCAACCTGCAGCCAATGGCTGTTCTATTACACGGGTTCTGAAGAAATCATCCATCAAATAACGGTGCGAGTTCGGATGATTGCATTTATTTCGATCTCATTTAAATCGCTCATAAAATCAAATATGGCCTTTGATCAGTACTTTTGAACATGTAACTGACTCGGTTATAAATTTGCCTATACCCAGTTCTTACTCCAACCGCTTATTATATTCGTTGTTATCACATAGCACTACACATGCATTTCAGTATTCTAAGATCTGAAAAATTTGTGTAATCATTCTCTCGAATATAATGTGTAGATACTGTATAAATTTTGCAGTAATAATATCGTTACACAACCTAAATAGTCACTAACGAATAAACTGGATCATTAAGAACTGAAAGTTAGTTAATTTCTAACTACTTAGTTGTTACTTGAAAATCTTTGAAACATAAAGTCATAACCTCTAGACGCTTCCTTACCCCTAACAAGTTTTAAGTGATCTACATAGAAACCTGATAACCCCACGTATGTCACAAACATATAATGCCAATCATGTCCAATATACCGTTTTATAATTGTCACCCTTGCAGGCCTCTTCCATGAATGAGAAGTACCTTACATTCTATCTCGGAAGCGCGGTTATTTATTCAATATCTATTGACCCGGGGCCGCCTGCCAAAGATTTAAGTTGCCAACCGTCTAAACTTTCCATCGAAAGGGCAGTCAGTCGGAGCCGAAAGGTCTCGTTTGTTCTTCGAGACTCGACTAAACCAGCCACATAGATCCTAAATTGATCCAGTCTTGCAAACACTAAAAACCGTCCTCGAACTTCTAATAATTTCACAATTAGGGTCAAGCATGGCAGATCTTTGTAAAGTGAATCAGTCCGATGGTGATCGTAATCCCTATCATCACGGCGGCAACTTCTACACTATCAATTAAAACACGTCAAAAGAATTACCGTACCTCCACCACAAACCACTGAACATGGCCCCCAGGGTCCTTGCATCCAACCAAAAGATCCTTCACCGGTTTTAACTAATACACTTGTCGTCTCTTCTGTTTCGTTTTTCAAAGGAACGATGTATCTATACTTGACACCGAGGTTGAAGTCTTGGAACAAAACCTACAATCAAAGCAAAGGAGAGGAGTTGGTATCCCGCCAGCTGAAATAAAGTGCTTGCGATATTTTTCAAACGATAGACTATCGACCTGCAGTGGAGCATAGAGCAAGTTTGTTCATAATCTCCAGTTTGAATGCTATTGATGTCGCATTATGTAGTGAATGTCACGAATACCATGACTGTTTTTCATTAGCAGCCATTCAATGTCACACAAAATAAAAAGGTTGAATGTAGAAATGGAAGAAAGACTTGGGATATTTCAAATTATCAATACAGACTATATTCCAAATTCTCAACCTCTCCACTCGCTTCGGTGTGCAAGAACTTATGCAAATATCAAGTCTTTTTTGTACGAGATCGAAATAAATGTATGAAGATGCAAAATTCAAAAATATGGATCATCAAGTAGCGACCCAAAACTTCTTCAGTCGTTCTTGCCACATTATCTATTTACTTTGCTATTCTAAGATTAGTAAACATTTCTTCTCTTTCGTTATCTGACCTTCGTGCTATGTGCATCAATTGCAAGTAAAAAAATTATTGTTCCTCAGGGTATGGTCAGGGTTTTAACTATATTAATTACTTTATATTTTCCTAATCGACTACATCATGATCCATTAAGGAAGCTATAGTACAACTAATTTGTATTTATTTCGGTTGGCCTTTCAGCGCCCCCTTAGGAAACATAATCAGTGATCGGGTCTCATTGAGCCCAGGATTTCCTCCCCAAGTACCGACAACCTACAACTTAGCTAAGTATGCAACATATAATCAAAAGAAAGAGATAGGAGAATGATAAGTGACAATACAAATATAAAAAAATACTAGAAATGCCATGAGTCTAGCTACAAGCGTCCGGAAATACAACCTTCTTCAAGTATCATATGGTAAAACATGGTATACTTGAAAACGGTTGTAGCTAGCCTCATAGCATTTTGCAAGTTTATATATTTATATACATATATATACATAGACGGATAGATAGATACATATATACATATATATATATATATATATAGAGATAGATAGATAGACATAAATATAGGATAAATATATAGCTTAAAAATGCATTGAAGGGTCCGTTTTGCAAGGACGTTTTACGACTCCTTCATCTAGTCATTATCAAGCACAACATCAGATTTATTGTGTTTTCCTATAGCTATTGGTGGTGTTTTGATACAGATGTTGGCGAAGAAAGCTAGTAGAACGTGGTTGTAAGTATTTATTATGTTTCTGTTTTTAGAACAGATCTATGCGACGAGTCAATTTTTCACAACCGATTCATACACAATGACGAAGACTGAAGATATTCACATTTGTACTTAAAAGTTATACTACTATATTCAACTCAGTATAAAAATCAATATTGAAGTAGTAGTGGTCAATTTAGAAAGTTACACAATATCACCATGTCACGAGGTATAGTCTTCTCTACAGCCAAAAACAACACACGGTCGGACTGCGAAACATTGCCAATTGATAGCGTGAACTACAGCAGCCATAGTGGAGTACGCAATTGTAGGACAATCTACCCCTTAGAACCTAAGATAATAACACCAGATCAATAACATCACATAGTAATAGAGTATGAAACCTTTCGTCGTAAAGCCTCACTTTTAGTATCTTCCTACCAAAGAAATAGATTATGAATAAGTTTTCAGGCCGATAGATAGGTTATGGTCTCATTATGGCACCAATACGTCTCGCTAGATCACGCTTCTTGCAATACCACTTTCAAAGTAACCCGTCTTTAGAAAACTAATAAAAATCATACACCATTCGTTTTTTAGTGGCTATCGTGGTCCATTGTGAACTCGGAAATGTCAATAAGATCATGAAGGACTCCATAGAAGCTAATTGCATTCATTGCAATGTGCTTTCAGAGTAACTCTAGTTACTGAATTCACCACGAAAAGAAAGTCTCGTCTGTTACTGAATGTCAAAAGAGCAACGTGCGGACTAGGAAGTGTATTATCTCATTTTTGTCTTGTCTCCTCCCCTAACTTCATCAGATTACATTCCTCTGACCTTACAGGGTCCCCCATTGCCAGGTCAGATATTGAACAACCACAAACCAGGACTACAGGTTGGGATTGTCAAACCACAACATGCCATCTTTCAAAGTCGTTCTACCACAACCAAGGCCAACTCCCGCTAATCAACAATGACTCTTCAACTGCCGCAACTGCTTAAACGACTAAATGGGATCATCACGGACAAGAGAATGTCAATGTAATTGGCTGCCTAAATTTCGTTAACTTCGTAAAATCAATACAAAATAATTATCACGTAAATTAATTTTCTTCAGATCATGGATATTTACTCATCATCTTCAATGTCACCTTGGACATGCTCTTCCTGAAAACCGTCTATCCTTCTTCGTCTAACACGACATATAGCGTCTTTGGTCGAACAATAAATGCCGTTGTTTTCACGTGAGAAAAAACTACAAATGTGACTAGAAGTTGTCCTGCAATGTCCGACCTGCAATAGCCAAATATTTGCGAAACAAGGTGCGACCCAAAAATGGGCGATGCAGCAATTACATTGACGACAAATCTCCTTTCTTATGTTTGATAGAACTTGCAAGAAAATGCGGTCATAAGTATGTAGTGGGGTCTCAGATTTGAATATAAGATTCTCATTTATTTTGGTAAGCTGCACACTGAAAAAATCCCAATGTGAATGACATTCCTTGCATGACAGACATTGCAAGTTGGATTTTTTGGCTTTCAACAAATTTTATGTTATGTTATGTTATGTTATGTTTGCTTAAGGCTATAGTTTCAACACGGAAGAGTACAGATGTGTATTACTCATAAAATGGCCTTTGCAAACGAAGATAAACATAGACTCTAGCCGGTCTCCCATAGTAATATCGTAAGGGTGAAACAGAGTGGTGCGAGTGAAAATGTGCCGCAAGAGTTGATAAGAACCATTTGGTGCATACATTTCTTAGCGACAGCTATTGCGTAAGGTGGCTGAACTCATCGTACCTGATAGTCTGAGCACATTTTAGGCTTGCATTTATGTGTGGATTTTCTTGCATTAAAGTGCAATTTCGTATAAAAACCGGATTGGTTTTTTATAACCTTCTCTGTGTTGCTAAATTGTTTCTACTATTTTTCTCAGATGCCTCACAAATGAATCAACCCCTCCAAACTCATCACTGCAACATCAAAGGTTGCACCGTGGTTCTTTTCTGAGACAAAACTACCGATCTGTGTATTCAATACTTTCCTTGTTATCTTGTATATAGAACCTTGTTTCTTATAGCAGTGCAATTTTCTACGTCTTTTCTATTTTACTACGACTTGGAGATTGGACTTCAACTCTTCAAAACTATTTCCAAAAATATTTCGATTATGCAGTCGCCCCATTTTGCGGATTTTCTGTCACCTTTCTGCAGATGATGTTGTTAAATTTCAGAAGGATCATAAAGGACGTACGGTAACCATCAAGAAGGCCTTAAATTATTGAATAAAACATTTGTTAGACTTAAAATCAGTGTTTTAACAGTACCAATGTGCTATAGGTATAATGTATAGCAAACATTTTCCTACATGTGTCTTTGCCTTCAGATCTCACACCTCCTGTTTAATTGATCTTTAGTAAATTATTACTGTTCTTTGCAGTAAAACTAAGTCTTGTACCCTATAATTTAGGATGCTTCATGATGAAAGTAACAGTGTAGCCATAAATGTTTCACTTTCGAATGTTGAAAGTACAGATGTTGCATTAAATTTTGCAAAGTTTCTTAGGTAGGCAGGTACGAAGTGATCACAAAAACAAATGTAACTATTCTTCAACATGGGAAACTTCAAGCATTTAATTCATGACAGCGTTGACACCTATCGTGTCCACAACTGTAGAATCAACCCTCCTCAGAAAGATAATGACGCGTCATGCTTTCTAAACGCGACCACAAAGTGCGCTTTAGGCTACTCATCTTTTAACTGGAATCTTAATCCTATCTGTCAACGAGAGTTTAAATGACAGTAAATTCCGATTTATCTGGAAAGGTTTATGCATTATCAACACTCACTAATCAGTCATTACAAAGGCTCTGATACCCTAACACCTTCATGTCATGTTAAAATGAACTTGCTCATATCTTGTGAAAAAACAGTAATCCGTGGTTTGTCAACGTCTTTTAAAAGATAAGTCCAGTCACTGGTTTTCTAGACCTTTAGCAGTCTCACTGGACTGGCCTTCAATACTACCTCATCTTTCCGATGCATGGCATTTAAGACAAATCGTTTGTTGGCAATATTATAACCAGGCAGTAAACTGTCAATAAAAGGTTGACCAAATTTGGCTACTTTGAAGCCATTAAAGCGAAGTCGAGAATCGAGGAGAGATGATGGGCTCCCTTGTGTTACTAAGTGTACCATATTAGTTACACATCCATACATGTTTCAAATGAATTCGGGAAATGTTCGTAACAAAATTTTTATATGGCTTTTTAATTCATGAGGGTCTCTGTATCTCATTAGACCCTGCCAGCTTGCCAAAGTTGCCACTCTTAACAGAAGTTCGCTCCAAATGTAAAGGCGTATTGGATCAGCCAGTATCACACTAGTTGGACAAAGATACGTTTTATGCTTTAAATCGCTACTCAGCCGTTTTAAAACAGCCAAAGAGGTACTTACGCTTCTTCGAATCCTTCAACAGTCATTTTAACGCAAAGGAAGGGTAAAAGACAACCGCTATAGCGAATTGATTTCAAGTATTCCCTGCAGATTATATCCTCTAAAACCATTTGCAAATATTTCTACCTGAAGGTTACAAACTGACTTCATGCTACTAAAAAAACACCAGCAACACAATAAATACACTCGTGGTTTACTGGCATTCACAATCAGTACAGGCTCATGCCTCACCAACAGTGAAAAGTAAAGAGGCCGGGGGATGCAGCATCGCCTTCTTTGTTATTCGAGAGGGAATTTAGTTTATTATCAACGGAATATCTGTTAAAATTTTACCAGTAATTAAGTTATGAGGATTTTTCATCAGATAAAGCCTTTTTCTTTTTGTGAGGCACGGTCCATCTGGTCTGGCTCCGCTAGTGCAAGAGACCACTTTATGTTAACTTGCTAACTGCGTTTTAGTATTCATAACTGTCTTTGAGTGCATTGGTAAGTAGATTTTTACCGAAGATAAAATGTGAACATAAAGGCAACAATGAAGCAGAACGGAGAATGAAAATAAGGGCACCGTACTTGAAAAAGTAGTAGAGGAACATAGAATGTACCCCAATGTAAGCACTGGTCGAGCTAGCATGTCTAATCAGCAATTTAATTTTCACGATAAAGGCCGTATAAAATAAACCGCTCCCAAGAGTGCAAAACCCGCTAACGTTAGTACGACGGTCAATCTTGAATTTTCTCTGACCTGTGTGTTACCCGTATAATATCGATGTAAGCATTTTGATAATTGCTACCAATGGAATACTTTAATGCCATGATTCAAAGCTATACCAACCATAATATGCAAAGGGGCTTTCGTAGGTCCTTCTGTGTAGAACATCTCTTGTGTTCCCTCTCGTTGATAGTAAATGATTGTGCCATTTATGTTAAATTCCCCCGGAAGTTCGATTTTCCAATTGCCGTTGATATGGTATGTTCCAACTCCACTTTTCAATGCTACAAAATATTGAGATATGTTGGCCTGAACAATGAGTCATGATTTTAAAAACAATTCTACCATATGTTTCTTGTCCTAAACTAACAGCGGAGAAAGAAACACTTTTCCACCCACTGGACGTTTGCAGTTGCATCTTTTTTTTACTTTCCTTATTATTGCATATGAGCAGCGGGCTATCCATGTAGAATTTTTACGAAAAAAATGTCAGTAATATACAAATAAACTTAATGGCTTGCTCACTTTCGTACCCTGGGGCTTAAAGAATTAGAGCAGAGACAAAGAGCAGCCCCGTAACCTGGGGGAGTGGATCAACGACTCATTATTAAAAAAGTGCTAAATGTTTTCACCTATTTCTCTCCCTTTTAGGCACAGTACATCCTCCAATGAAGACCGGCTGAACAATCGTGAATACTAGACATAAATCTTTAATAAACGTTGTTAAAAGATACGACATTATCTGCTGGGGTTTGCGGGAGAATATAAACGCAGAAGACTTTGACTTCAAGCAGCTTCAAGTTGTGCTATAATTCTACATAAACATGAAATAGAATGGAACTTATTACTCATATGCCAATGTTCTGCCATGGGCAATGCAACCTTTTACATGTGCTGTATTCATGTAACAAGTTCAACTGCTGAAAATGGGCGTTGGTTTAGTGCTACAAGAATCATGACATCACTGAACCAAAATTTGCTACACCATTTCTTGTATCTCTTTGTTCATTTTGTGTTTGGAACCGTTCACTTAGAAGTCTTTTCGCATTGATATAACTGACAACTAGGAGAAGAGACGTAAAGCGTCTACATTTATTCACTATTTGGCGGGGATCATAAAATAGGAAACAGTAACTAATAATTCGAAAGGCCTCCTTGCCACAATACTTTGATGGAAATTTTCTACTCCCGCTTCGCTGAATACTCCAGGCTATTGCAAGTGCATGTACTCACCTAGAAAACTAGCACAAGGTTTTTCTTCCTTCACCATGACATTTTGAGCACCTTGCGGGATCACAACTGCTGTGACGTAACCTAAAATAAATCGTTTGATAAAATAAACTACACGACTTTGTGGACAGTGTATTACACTGTTAACATATCCAATTTACATTCCTCAACAATGTTGCATAGTGTAAATACCTCGTCGCGTTTCCTTGGCTTCATGGTATAAACAGTTGAATTTAAAATAGCTCTATCCTAGTATACAGAGGATGATAGTACAAGATAGTTACAATAAATACTGCAAAATAACTAAAGGAATAAAGATTTACTACGGAACAACGAAATCAACATCCCGCTCACTTGTACACGAACGACTTATACCTTAAAACCCAATCATCCATACTAATGAAATTTGTAAATATCGACAGACACTACCACTAGTTCGTCAGAAAAGGCTATTTAATCTAATCTCTTAATTAAAAGATAGGCAACAAAATTGCTGCATAATAACTAAAGGAATAGAAATTCAAAAGGGAAGGGGTTTCACTTAGTGCATCAAGGCTTGAACAATGAAATCAACCTACTCGTACCATAACGATATCTATGCAGTCTCTGTCTGGCAATACTATACACTGGTCGTAAGTAGCGAGCATTACCTTCTCCAGATGGTTGAGTAAATTCACCCTCCACTACATTACATGTTGTCCCATTTCCTCCGCACACGCCACATCTATCACGTTCCAGCTTTGAGTTCAGTTGGAAGTCGCATCCAAGGCTCTACAAAAGATGCGTATATTACGTAACGCTTCCATCAGACAGAAGTCATCGTACATTACATATATTATTCCGTGCTTTTGACTCCCCTAGTAAAGTAGCACAAAACGGGTGTCGGGGTGGAAATATATCTGAACATCTGACAAACTGGAATGAGAAGGCCACTCTCCAAATGAAATTTTAAAACTTTTGAAAGGGAGAGGGGAACTTGCATTATCTCTCTTTAATATTTCCAAATGGTGACGTAAGCTAAAACATAACTACGTCTTACAAACAATGAATTTCACATATCGATATTTTTTGGTTCAACTAATACTGAGAGTGGGCATTAAGTAAATATATGAGCACTCCCATTCGATTATCTAGAAAACACAAGCACGTCCATCTCTAACGAATAGTATATGCTTTACACATAAGTACTACAGATAAAACCTTATAAGCAAGGTGTGTGAAGAGTATCTTCGGAAATAGCATTTCCTCGAAGAGAAATTCCGGGAAGAGCAACTCCGCCAAAAGACGTTCCAGGAAAGATGGCTCGGTACTTGCAGTAAAGGTTTTAATTTCATACATCGTGTGTTTAGATGCTTGCCATGCAGTTTAGTCAATTAACAGAAGAAAATTCACAGTTATACGTCTTGTTTACGGTTATGCCGTTGTTACAATAAAGTAACAGTACAAAAATCCTAGTCAAAGCACTACAGCAATCCCGCTACTGTACAGACCTCTAAATTGTCTAGACCAAGATATTCTAAACTAAGATATTATTAGATGTGTTAAATTGGCAATTCAACGGAACCGCATTTTAAATAGTATACATTCGTACACGTTCGTAAAGAAACATGCTTAAAAAGTCAATACAACTGGTCTCTCAAAATATTCTCTAGACAGAGACCGTTGAAACAAGTAAAGACTATAAAGGGCACTTAGCCGAGTTTTTTGTAGGAAACAAGTCGTCATGTTTACAAGCAGCAATACAATTTGAAAATTGATCACAGCTATTGTTTAAACACGCTAGTTCATGACATTGCAGGTTGTCACTTTCACAGGATTTCCCTTTATGATACATACAATTTCTGAATCGACAGAATGAAACTGTAACAAAACTTAAAATTTAACTATCGATAAGGCCTAGCATTCTTGACACAAGGTCGAGATGACCCCGTGGATGGTTTTCCGATCCTGATATGCTACGTATGTTTATGATATACCCTACCAAAACATATTTTCAACAAACCTGCCTTACTATGTCACGGTCTTGCAATAGCTTCAATTCTTTCGCCCAAAGTTTAACAATGAGCGTATTTATTCTAGTAACGTCCGACTGTGACGTCAAGCTATTGCAGAGGAGAGACAACGACCAGGATATGTATGAAAGGCCAGCCTACTACGTAAAGCATAATATAATAGGATATCATGAATCCAGAGATGACGGTGTCAGTTCGTTCGCAGAGTACTAAAAGTAGACATACAAAACTCTTGCACCAAAGTGTTAGTTTTCGAGTGGGCCTGTCAGTCTCTTACAAAAACTAACAAAGAGAAATTTATTCTTATTCTTGACGAGGGCTCCATTAGCTTAATATGGTTTGGAAGTGGCAACCTTCTGTTCGTTCTAGCGGCTGTTATATGCGCAAATGCAGATTCTCTCGTCTGGGAGCTGCTAAGCTACGGATTCGTTCATTCATAGCAAATTTGCCCTATATTTGTAGTAAACCAGATCCGTCAACCTGCCTGCCACATTCCTAAATTACAACATTACATGACCCTTAGTTACTCTTAATGCAGGTCAGACGTTTAATAAATAATCAATCATTTGCAGAAACCCACTTCTATCGGAAAAAAATATTGAACAGATGTCTGGTCCTAAAAAGAGTATTGACGGCAGTGGTGCCCGATTCAACATATGCTTCGTCGCGCATATCTGCTCGAAATTCGCCCAATCCTGCACTTTTTGGGTTAAGTTCTCGCCCAAATACAGAGTACAGAAATTGAAAAAATGAGATTTCGGAGATCTTTTTGATAAGAAAAATGGCCGGGCGAGCTTGATAGCCTTAAATAGATGACTCGTTGCAAACAACAAAGTTTTCTTACACCCTTGTCAGTTTCGTTCACGCAGAGAAGGATTCTGTGGTCAAAGTCAACCCTTATAAAAAAACCAAACTCCAAAACCCGACCAAATCGAAGAAAACTGCAAGATCACTACGTGAAACGACGGTGTTACCACACACAGCGTAGATGCGTGGGCAGAGCAACGGAATCATAATCTACGGCTTGTAATAACCACAATTTCCAATCCCCATCTCTTTGCAGTACGCTCGAGGAAAACTCTACTCTACTAAACAGAGGATTATATGAACTTACTGTCTCTGCGTTGCAAGGGAAACATTAAAGAATACAGAGCAGAAATCCAGCGCGGAGCTTTTCTAATTGTCTGCTGCAGCTTCGCAATCTATTCCTTCTTCTAAATATCTCTTCAATGTAGATGTTGGCAAAATAGATTGATAAATCACTCTCAAAAAACATCTGTGCTCAAATCACCAGATGGTACCTTCTGCACCATCCATCTCTGCCGATGACTAGCTTCAACCCACTCCCGATACCACATTCCTTGTCTTTCATCCGCTACAACCACGTTATTATCTCATGGCACTGTAATTGCCAACGAAAATACTTTCGGTACTAAATCATAATATCCGCTCTTATCTCAGTCTGGAAGTTAGAGAATTCTAGGAAGTCCTGGAAGCTTACCACTGATTCAAATCCACTTTCCTAACTTTCGTCTGTCACCTGTGTCTTCTTGAGACTCTCCGCCACAGCTAGCTTTACAGAAGTTCATTCGCTTCAGGTTATCTACTGTAGGAAGATCTTCCTTGTTCAAATAATGAAGCTACTTCCTAAGTATCCCCTCGATATCCTTAAGCACTTCATCATGACTCTATATACATTTTTTGGTGCAAGTTTACAACATTATGATGAAAACTAAGAACGTGGCGACGGTAGCAACAAAACGTACAAAATTACGTTCGTCGTTGCTATGTGTTAATGCTCCACAAGGAGCGGGCTCAGAGGAAAATATCAGTTGTAAAGGCTCCTTGCCAGCCTTGGAAAAATTGTTGCATACATTTAACAGGTACTTATGGATGTTTGAGACTGTTACTGAGTGATTGAGAGACTGTGACTACTATTTGATAATTCAAAATACCAAGTGGAAGAAATTCAATATGTCAATACGCCTCGACACCATTAGTGGTGCTGCCATCAAACCAATTATATACGGTAAAATTCTCCCAATTTCACCCTGCTGGCAAGATCTCTACTTCCAGCCCATATGTATCCTCTTTGATTTACCACTGAAATCTCAAACCGTTTATAAATGCTGTTTACCATACTCTCCAGGTGTTACATTGAATTGTCTTTCGTATCGTTATCATCTTGGCAAAGACGACGCTATTGGATGGTTGCTTTTCGGTGATCCCATCCATAATGTCCTTTTGAGATCCTTTATAGGACTGAGATCTGGGTTCTTGTCAAGCTACTCCAGCATACTTTGCCCTTTTCTCATAAGAACATCCACAGCTTTATAACTGTCGCGTAGGTTTTGACAGCGCCCGTCAATACTTCCAGCTTCTCTGACAGCAAATTTGAGAATTTCTTGTACGTTAATATGTATGTAGCTCACTGACACCTTCCACAGACACGGTGTCCTCAATCATCCTTAGATGAATTTCATTACTAAAACGCTGTACCATTCATCAAAACACTTTACTGGCACTTTTGTATGAATCACTTTCCTGGCGAGAATTACTTGAAAGTAGTCCCATCAAAGCAAAAACCCTCTGCCACAAAAGGGGCCCATGGTTGGGGTTCATTGTAAGAGCTTCATGACACTACCCGAAATAGCACTGTTTTAATCGCGCCCGTTCATTTGATTGCAGCCATCAGACACCTTACTTGTCTTGAAATGGAAATATGCTTGGCAGTGACCAGACTGCTTTAGTGCTTCGAAGATTTTTGTATGGCTTCAACAGTTTGCGTTTTAAACATTGGTCGGTAGCAGCACGTTCGTCACACCTATGTATGGGGCTAGCTGGAGATGTAGGTTAGTAACTTGCTACCGTGTAGCGGCATCAGTTCTCAGCTTATGAGATTTCGTTTGTAACTGCATTAGGCTAGCCTCCTTGTTACATGTACCACATGCAAAGGATATTGTCCTGGTTTTCTTGACAAAAATAACAAAAGTAATCACCCCTTCATGGTCACGCCACTTGAATTTTTTGGTTTGACATAACGAGCCTTACTAAGTATATTTTCCCTTTCCTCTGCCCGCATGCAATTGCAAGGTTGAGTTATTTCCTTTCTTGGGACATTAAAATCTTTCCACCGGATCCTGTTAATTGCTAATGAAGTTCGCGTTCGGGATCGCTAGGTTACATAGGTTACGCTTAGGTTGCAAGAAATGGGGCGAAGCAAGAACGAAAATTGTTAACTAATCCGAAGCAAATTGTGATATTCGAATAAACGTAACTATAAAAGGATAACCACTTTCCGGATTTGTAAGGGCAAATTGCCTCATTAAAACAAATATATCCATACCAGGTCTTCCTACTTAGAGCAAGGACATCCTGGCTTACGTTCTGCGTGAACTGCACACATTATCTAACTCTTCACCGCCAGCTTTCCTACAGTTTGTTATTCTTTTAGTCAGGGAGCAACAAGGTGATATTTTGCCGGAATCAAAAATTCAGGACTCTCATTACGCTATAATATGCAATTTTTATGATGCAGTAAAAAGAACAAGTCATATCATATTAGGAAAATAAAAGTGTCTTACCAAGTTTATTTTCAAGCTTTCTACTTAACTACAGGAGTTCATATTGCGATTTCGCGTAAATTGTTTGATGTACAACTGATGTTGATATGGCCACTTATGCTCTGTCGCTCTGACGCAAACATTAATGGGTCCGCATTGTAAATAATTTACATTGATAAACGTTTAAGTCAAAGAAGAGATCGTTTTACGAGCGCAACAGCATATTAGTGTGTAGGTTTAGTAAGGTAATGTAAGAAGGGGTTGCCTCCCTATTTTTATTAGCGTAACTACTACTCTGCTTGGGATTTCAAAGATGGGTACCTAAAACCTTCTCTTCCTCCCTCACGTAACTTTACAACCGGAAATGCAACAATATTAAACTTTGGTATACATAAAGTACTACTCTTTAATGTTAAAAAGGTGCAACAAGCTAAAATAAATAAAGTGCTACAGATCCTTAGATTTGGGCATTCTCATCTGCAGAGGTCATTGGTCAACATGTCATTTGGCAAAACTTGGTGTTATTTTCAATATTGGCATCAGATTTAGCTGTGTTATGACAGTTGACTATTGATATTTAATTTTTTTGTATGATGCACATACTATATTATGATTATTTAAGTCTTAATCCAAGAACATTTTCTTATAGCTTTCAATGAACCGCTCAAAATTATGTTTAAATCTTTGTTGGTAGCAGCACGATTTCCATAGGGTTTCATGAACTTATGTAACTTGGTAGCTTACTATCATGTGGGTGAGTGCAATTTTGGTAGTCATATTAACATTTTGTACCGTCAAGAGTCTCACGTATGAGATTTGAAACGCTAATCATGTTGGCAAACTTCATTAGATATAGGAATGGAACACAGATTACATCGTCTGGACTGAATAGTTAACCTAAGAGGTCCTCATCTGTAATCGATAACCCGATTCCGTTCCCTTGACAAATGAAAGCAGCAGTTTACAAATGGCACTAAATCATCTTTCAGCTGTCAAAATTAGGAATATCGGTTTCCGCTAAGTTAAGAACTCTCAACACATAAAAGATGGTAGTTACCTATGACGTTTAACTAACAATGCAGAGGTGCATAACAACGTCGTCAAATAGACAGAGAATCACATACCTGACACTTTCCATCTATACATATATTTTTTGAGCCACGTCGGCACGGTGTTCCATCTATGACTTTTTGCGCAAACTGTACTGCTACGTGAACTGTATCCTCTTTTGGGCGACAGAACAATCCGCAAGGATTTCCTACAAATCAAATTTTTGAAAAAGTTTATTCCTACTGCAATTATGTTCCCTACTTCCATTTATGACAGTTAAAAAATGCAAGCTTGATGCATTCAAGCAAATGGGTACTTTTTATGCGACAGGAAGAAAAAAATGAACATCTGAGTCCTATTTAAGCTATGTATCGCTCTTGCGCTCTTACCTTCACCTTTACAGTTCTTATTACTGTGAGAAATGTCTATCATCACCCTCCTAAACATCATATAAAAAGTCATCATCGACATTATCATCAGTATCATCATCGTTACCATCTTCCGATGCAGCAAAATAATCATCGTTATCATCGTTATTGTCATCACCATAAACATCATCACAATAAAAATTATGATCATGATTATCAAAATCGCAGTCAACAAAAGATTAGCTACCATCTCATATGACCATTTGAGAGGAAAAACCTTCACTGGGCAAGGAAGATTGAGAGGAAAACCTTCACTGGGTAAGGAAGATTGAGAGGAAAACCTTCACTGGGTAAGGAAGATTGAGAGGAAAACCTTCACTGGGCAAGGAAGATTGGGAGGGGAGAGGCGATCGGTTGGGAGAGGAGGGGGATGACTTATTCAGGGTCCTTCAAAAGACTTTAATTCTCAATATCAGAATCTATTTCTGGGACCCATATTCAGATTTATACAGTTTTGAAACACATACTGTTGCTATTGACTGGGATCCATGAAAATGTAGCGTTGTTGAATTGTGCGCACTGCTCCTCCCTTGGATCTCTCTGATTGGCTGGGCATGGCTGCAGGCAAACATAGAAAGAGAAATGACAAAACTGAGCAATGTACTGTGTTCAAGAGATAGTTATATGTATTTTCAGTTATTTCCAGATTTTTATGCTTTTGCTCCCGACACTTTAAGAATCAAATATATTTTACGTGCCTTCAAAGCTGTGACCCACGATGCCAAGCAGGGTTACGATCTGATTGTTCATATCTTAACAGTATTCCGATATATTAGATAAATGTGCAGTCACTGTTCCGGGCAGTTTCATTCCCGTCTTCGTTGAAAAAAGATAATAACTTTTGTCCCTTTGGAGCAGGCTGAAGTAAGCGCACTGAATCCTCTCAATGTTTTAGGAGTTGTACTAAAATTCCTTTAAGTAAAATAAAACTTCGCACACTAGGAGGAAAACAATCTATTTTTCCTGTTGAAAGAGGGGGGGGGGTATAACGAGGCACTCTTTCCTCCTCATACCAGCTACCATCTCAATACCGAATTTAATACTTCGAAAGGCCCTTCCTGAAAGCATCAGTAACCCCATTACGCATTCCAGCTAAACATGTCAAATAACCGTTACATTTCTGATACAATTGTTACACATCTTATCTTGTACGGTTGCATTGCTTGGTAATAACTTATTTATTATTCAAACCTCAATGTTATTTATGTTTTATACTGTTACATACAATCTGCAAGCTAATTAAGTTTTCATTGTTTCGTCCAATTACGTTCAGCGGGGGCACCAAGGTAAAAAAGTTGATTGGGCATATTAACTAGTAAACGAAGA
>JAAAKL020006101.1:0-18419 GCA_010016065.2 Carybdea cf. marsupialis auct. non (Linnaeus, 1758)
GTTGATAGGCATGCTCGTTACATATGCATGTGATTTCGATACTGACTTTCAAGGTATGGCGATTCCTTGCTAATAGCGTTCCCCTTAAGATTTGTGATAAATAGGCCTTTTACTTGCATGCTGCTTATGCGCAGATTGAGAACGAGTTGTAGCCTGACTTTCTTATTTTTCCACTTATCCTACGAACATTTTTAGTAGGGGCCATTGCTTTTAACGTCTGTTAGAAATCAGCACATTTTCCAACATTTTGGCGCGAAATTTGAACTTCCCGGATTCTAAAATCGTCCCATCGTTTACAGTGTGAACAAAATAGCGTATCGTATCATTCCGTTAACTTTGGTTTCGTTTCGTACCGTCTAAATTGTCACGTAGTGTGAATGAGGCTTGATTGTTACCAAAAGTTTTAGTCAAGAACTTTACCAACAAGATAAGATGTAACCAATCCCTAAGCCGCCATCAGCATATCCTTGTAAGTCAGTACTATTTCTTCCTTTTTCTTTAGTCGAAGTATCCGAAGTGAAATGTATTTGCTAAACATGCTTCAGTGTATCTCATTTGTCTCTCCTAGACCCTTTTAGTATCCCATCATCAATCATGATGAGGAGCTCCAACTACCAATTTAATATATGAAGCAAAAACTAACGTTCTACCTAAGGTCATGATTGAATTCTCTCCAAGGTTTTCAAGTAATTCAAAAGTTTTTTAAATTAAAACCATTCAATTTCCTTTTCCATTTCAGTACCAACACAATTAGCATATAATTAGTACCGTATACCTGACGTCTCAGTTTTAACCACTCAAAGAAGGTTGCGGTGGTATAGACATATTCTGCGCCTGCCTCGGAGTCGTCCAACCCGCGCGGTCCTGGATTTTAGTCCGTATGCAGCAGGATGGAGACGTTCTCGAGGCGCACCTCGTACTCGATGGCTCGATGTCGTCGCCAAAGATCTGCGATCTTGGGGATAGCCTCAATCTCAAGCGGAGCAGCTTGCTACCGATCCTCAGCACTGGCGAGCCTTTGTGCTTCAAGTTAGCTCAACGCACCGCCCGGCTCTCGAGTGTTATAGAGTGAGTGTTGGAGTGTATAATTCGGCTAATTCACATATCATTTGACCATAGTTTTCAAACGTGAACATGCTTTCAATGTGCAGTAGCAGTTGATTGCAATATTGTTACCTCAGCATTATTATAACAGAGCAATTGTCTTGACTTGGCATAAAATATCATATCATTACTTTCTAAAACCATGATTTCTCATGTTAGAAAAGCTCAACAACCTCTTCAACAGATGTTGTTATAGCACAAAAACTACAAAAAGTCTACTGTGCACTGACAAGGTATATCAAAAAAGCTTCTCATAGAATCCCACCATTGGCGTCAGTTTCAACTGACAGTAAAAAATCGAACTAAATCTCAGACAAGAAATATACTATGTTTGTACAAGCTCGTGACATAAAAAATGCAAATGATTATTATTTATTTCAAGGGAAACTGTAGAAGTACAGGAGAAAAAAATGTTCACAGATTAACATGGCAAAATATTAAGTGAGACAGAACGGGTAAACGTTTTGTAGCACACGCAGTATGATTTAAAAGTGAGATATTGAAAATTGTGTAAACTGCAAAGAAATCATTTATGAATCCCTGTTTCTTTGAAACATGAAAAACATAACATTTTGTTGCATTTCCTACAATGTAATACACGCATAAATTTTCAGCTTTAATTATTGCCAACAAAATCTGGGCTCGGTAAAAATCTTCATGTATGTGTCATGTAAGTGAAACTTGCATTTATCTAGAAGATCTTATGCGTGTTCCTAACACATCACCTAACACATCAAAACAAACTTCTGCAAAGGAAAAGGATGGAATTAGGACCTATAATTTACATTTATGTCTTGGACTATAATACATCTTTATTCTATTTTACCTTTCCCTCATTTACCACTCCTTTGTCATATCTCATATAGCAACGAACGCCTTGTTTATTCGAAATAGATTAAAGTCCTTTATGATATAAAGTATCTTAGGATAACAGTAATGGAATGTAAATTTCTGCAGTGACTCTCTGCCCTACATGTTTATAAAATAATCTAGTTTAAGAATCTGGTAGAAATTTTGTTCCTTAGGACATCTATTTTAGAGTATCCTTTCTTAGCATACATTGTTCAAAATATTTCCTTTCATTTTAGTTGACATAATATCTTCACTATATAAAGAAACAAAATATATCATTCAACAGTGCAGCAAGGGAGCAAACTCAAATGGAACTTCACCAGAAATAAATATTTTTAATCCTTACCTGAAAGGAGTCCTGACCAGTATCATAGTAAGACATTCCTCCTTCTTTTGTTATATTATATTTGCAGTGCCATCGGTCAATCGCTAGTAACGTGCATTCGATATTGTCTTCTTTCTGCTTGACATTAATAGATTTACATTTTACTGCAAATAAGCATTTTTCAAGACACTGATCGTCATCTTTCAGGAGAAATGTGTTTATCATAAAGGTAGTCAAAGTTGATACACGATAACCAGTGTGAACTCGGAAGAAAATGGCATTTTTGTAACCTGCTTCGCGAAGTATATTTCTTGTAGCGACTGATGGGTTACTATTCAGTATTGATAAAATAAAAAGTCTGATGATAGTAAGAAACATCTTTGAAAAACAATTTCATAAACCTCTTCGTAGTTATCTTATCGGAATTTGTAGAAAGGTTGAATATGCTCTTTCCAAGCCAATAGAAGAACTGCATGCCTTAGAAATGACAAATAGGTTGAAACTTAACTACTGCTGGTATTACAAACTTGCCACCTGCGTTCGAGTAAATAATTGCAAAACCTCTTTAGAAGCACCATAAAATTAGTATTGCATGGAAAAAATTGAATATATCATCAACATCAGTTGCCAATGTTGAAAATTGAATAATCATGTTGTTGAACTTTGGTGTTTAAAATCTTCATTCATCGACTTGTCCTATTATACTTGACAATAATAAATCGATGTAGGAGTAAATTATATGAGCAGAAGTTCGTACCCTCTGCATTGCCTTCCTCCTATCTTCTTTTCCTGGATAAATATGTAACGATTGAGTAGCTGGGCGTGGAAATAAATTAGTGGTGAGGTAAGTCCTGATAAAAAGATGATGACAGAATGTACTTTCTGCCTTTTTCCCCTCTGGTACGAGTCAATCCACTACAAACAGGCAACAAAATTCCAAAAAAGTGACAGCATCACATAGACCCGAGTCACAAGACTCACTGAAAAGTAAATCCAACAAACGCAACAACTCCGACCAATCGGAGGCCGAGCCACTCCACTAAATGAGGATAAATGATGCTGGGGAGATTCCTTTACAATGGCAAGCACAAAAATGTAAACAAACTGATCACTCAAGTTGCAAAAGACCATGTTACTGCAACTATGTAACAAGGAAGATTGGAAAATCATCATTACATATACGAACTGTGTAAAACAGTGTCATGCAGTGAAACGACTGTCAACGAATGGTGACTCGATTGCAACTTGTGTAACCTACATAACAAATATACTTTAATAATGAAGATGCCACGATGTAAGGCATCAAGTTCACTTCTGGCATAGACTTAGATCAACTCGCCTATAGTTATTTATTATCATTGTCATAACTTTCATAAATACTATTACTTTTCTTAATCTATTTTTCTGAACACATTAGAAAATTCGTGGCGCAACCGACACATCAAATAGCTTATAAAAAGGCAACATATATCATGGTTGTGAATGCTGTTTAAATATCTTTACCCAATAAATTATATTAATCTCTACATAATTTATTCACAAATCATGTAATTATTTCAATGATTTTTCTTTCCATTTACATATATACCATAGAAACTAAAGAAATAAGGAAAATCTGTGCCAGAAAAAGTTTTTGTTTCTAGAAGTTGATGATGAAGTTATTTGAATAACACTTGAATAAAAGAATCAAAATTTCAAAATCTAGCGTAATTCGCCTGTAGTATATCAGGGTATACATAGAGCTGCGTGTTTACTAGGCTCATTCTCCATCGAGAATAAATCTGGATATAGTTAAAAATGGTGGGACTTTCTCCATCATTTAAATACATCTCTTAATTTCCAAACGATGTGACTCTTATACTTCTAACATATTCTTTTGATACTGGTGGGCTTTCAACTGCTTTAACTCGAGGCTTCATCTACCTTGTTTTTAATGCCAACCTGTAGAGGAAAATTTAATATGAAAACTTTAGCATAATTTCCATGTTTTGCGAAAACATCTATTCACAATTTACATGGTTGTAATATTGCATAGATCTGATTTGTGATTTTAAACCATAAATTAAAAAAACCTGTCTTTCATAGCCGTTTACCATGCTATGCGTCAATAGTGTAAAAATATGAATTTATCAGATCCTGAGAGTTTCCATGCTGCAAACTCCTAAGTGGCGAAACAAGAAGATTAAACTTCGAGTGCTATTTTGTTGTTTTTGTTTCCATCTGCATATCGCTCCTTTCCAAAACAAAATTTTACACTTTTACATTGGATATCTGATTGTGAATTTGTGGAACATTTAAACACTACCATGGGCCTAAACAGCTGTCGCTACATAACGTGAGTAGCATTATAAAGGTAGTAAAAGGACCTAAGTAGATCTGAACCTTTTCTCGATGTGCAAAATCATAAAAAATTTGGTACTTCTCTCTTACAAAAAAATTGGACCTAATAACTTGACTATTATAAAATTAATTTTAAACTTTTTTTAAGTCAATATAATATTCTGGTATCCTTTTCAAATATACCGTACTTATTATCAACGTAACGTGAACCGTACAATTACTGATTGGTATAACACAAGTGATTCAAGTCTTTTGCTCTCTTGACGGACAAACAACTAAGGGAGTTTAAAGCTGCTACTTGAAACTTATAAGATTTCATATCTGGAAAGCACAACAAATATTTTAAAGTTTTATACTTTTTATAATGTAATATAGAAAAGTCAGGTATGATCGATGTTACGCGACTCTAAAACAGTTTCGCTTGTCCGGCAATAGTTATTACTTTTATTAATTTTATTCTTTTTGCGTATTGGTGTCAATTTGAAATTTGAATTTTATTTTGGCGTATTATTAATACTTCATGATAAACACTAACTGTTCTGCAAGTATAAATGTTTATCAGCATGCCTAGAATGTGTAACACACAAAAAAATGATGGTGTGTATTGCTAACTGTGATGACTATCTACAACAAAACATTTCAATCCTATTAATAAATGTGAAAAAAGACAATTTTAGCTTCTTACCGTAAGCATACACTTTCACCTCCCTCAACGTTAAACTGTCTGTTTTCAATAGACGTATAAATAGATAGCGACCACGACTTCCTCCATTACAGTACACTGCCTTTATTTCACCTTTACCAATATATTGATCGGTGGCACAACTACATGAATATATAGGAGAAGAGATAACCAATGATTACTTTGTAAATAAAGTAATCCTTCCTTTGATATTAAATTTTCCCTATGGTATGAGAAGATTCTCGTGTATTTTCGACAGGAGAGGGGAAACAAGCAGGCACACAGGTGCCCCAAATCATTTTCTACTAAACAATTGATGTTATAAAGCCAAACTTGATCACTTTCCTCACGTCTGTTTGGCAGACTTTGGAGTGAAAAAATGCGCTCTATATGTTTGGTTGGCTTGTATCATTGTCTTCATTAATAATTATATAAGGATAAATTCTATAAATATCACAATACAAGATCTGTTCATCTTTTAGTATTCTTAGACATTATGATATAAAAATAAGTATTAAATATGATTAATATATGTCACTTGTAATAAGAAGGTGATAAACACTTATTATATTATAATAGGTTAAAGATATTGCTAGTCGAGTAGATGTATCATTGGGATGAAAACACTCTACTAACCGATGCATGTTAGAAATTGTAAAAGTAATGATCATATGCCTTACTGTTATTCCTTTGTAAGAGGAAAGTATAAAGTAATGATTCAAAATAGCTGTAAGTGTTAAAACTACCAAGAGTATAGTAGCACCCCTGCATGACCCCAGAACAAAACACCCCAAAAATGAGTGCAAGGTAGTGTAAACATTACATAATAAACTTAGCTTGCCTTCTTTGTCATCGTTGTCTTATCCATTATAATATTAATCATTATTGTTGTCATCAACGGCGCAATATTCATTACAGAGTTTTATCCTTAGTTTTACCTATTCCTTTGCAGATAAACTTCTCTAAATATGCGCAGTTTGCACGGCTACTTCACTGCATTAAGTTTGTCTCTACTTCCTACTTAAGATGTATAATTTACCCCATACTTTCTTCTTACTCGATTCCTGTTGCAGTTACTATAAAAATCTTTGTTTGACACTTGTCAATTCCAAGTTTTATGAGGAAGCTTTCACCGACCTTGTTACGATAACATGTCAACACCCCCCACCGAAACTATCTTTGTAAGAATCTGCAGTTACAGACATCTAAAACGTCCTACTACATGGTAGTATTCTTACCCGCCAGACAAAAAAGAAACTCGAAAAAAAGCAGGAGAGAGGTGTTTAAGAAGTAACTTTATTAGATTGTTTTAAGAGCTCTGTTGAATGGTAATATAATTTGAAAGAATTTCGATATTAGCAAATGTGAATGAGTATGTTGCACCTCCATTTCCAAGCATCCATTTTGTTGGGTTTTGCAGTATAAATGTTTGTGGTGCACAAGATTCACAGAATCTTTTTTGCATAGTGGCATTATATATAACAGTTCTATATATTTCTTAGCTTACTCTAGAAGGCATATTTCTGAAACTATATCCCTGTTCCTCAAAATGTCTTTAAAATTTGTACAGAAGGACTCTTAATCAACGTAAAACTGTGAAGAAAATGTTGCATATCAACTTGTTACCTGCAGCTATCAACATGACTTTGACTTTCTCCATTAGAAACAATTATATCAAATCCCTGTAATTTGGTATACAAAGTGTCTCTCCTATTTGCAACTTCTACAACTCTGACCAAGACTTCAATAGATAAGTCAACCATCCACCAAGGGTTTTTTTCTGTCAAAGTATGAGATACAGAGTTCATGTCTCCATCTACCGCATGCGATGCGAAGTAGCCCTGAAAGGTGCTTGATTGATTGGTTGTTTTCCCCAGAGCCATGTTTCTTCCAAAATAATTGCCTAGAAAAAGAGGAGCACGTATTAGAAATAGAAGAAAACATAAGTAGAAAGTTCAAAAGATCAAAAAATGATAGGAGCGCTCAAACATTTATAGAACACGAAAAGTTCAAAATACAAATCACATCAAGAAGTAAAAAAATCATCATCGTTCAAATGTACTTCGAAGCTTCACAAATTATACTAACTTCTGGCAGCGATGACTACTATGATTTTGTTATGGATCGTCTGGAGAAAACTTTACACATATAGTCGTTCCTAACCTTTCTCTGTGCACACAAATTTTTATTCTGAGACTGCCCAAACTAACTTTTATTAAACTAAGAAAGTAAAGAATATTTTCTAATTTATTGCCTAGAATCTCTGCTAACGCTTGGAGAAACGTTTTGTGCACGATATTCGGGTAGAAGACAATAACATGGGTAGTACATAGTATTACGTCCCACGACTCTATGGACAGATCAGATGATAACGTAAAGGATTGAGCACGGTCCTCAGTTTTGTTCGACACAACGTTGAAATAATAGTCATCGATTAGCTTCTTAACAACATTCATCAATTTAATAAGTTAACTTTTTAGAAACCCTATCATAAAAATCCAGTTTGTAGACCGTTTGATCTATGTAGAAATTTGTAGACTCATGACTTATCAATTCAACAAGCACACAGGACGGTTTAGTTTCATACGAAGTAGAATACGTGTAAACTCAGGTTACTTTGGCGACAGGTAATGACAGTTGTTTTTTTGATATGTTGGTTTGTCCAATGGTAGAAGGCAATAATTGATTTAGCTGTAAGTATTGCAATGTGGGTTGCTGTTATGAATATAATAATTAGAATTTATAAAGAACTGATCCTAAGATAAGGATTTGATTTTTATAATAAAGAGTCCTTTCATAGTAAGTTTAAGGGAATTTGCAGTGTGCTGAAAAAGGATTGTTTTAATCATTCAGAGAGGAGGTTCACAGAGGTTTTTTCAAAAGCATAATCATCGCTAAAGAAACCCAGTCTTACAATTATACAACGCTGCATTAATTGATTACAGATTCAAATACAACACATTTCCTTTCTAAGTATTGTTGGAAGCTGTGCTATTAGGATGCATATCTTACGCAGGTACCAAAGTTTGAATCTGCGGGTATAGCAGTTAAATTGGTTAGAGTAAAACTTATACTCTGCTATTATTTTAACCTTCAAATGTGCTTTGAAAGGTTAATTTCTTTCTGATACTGTTTGCGTGCTCCTACTTCAATAACGTGGATTCACCTTCCTCTATACTGTCTCATATACAGATTATAGTCATGGATAATAGCCTGCCTTTAAAATACACAGTTTTGATTGATGTGGCATGTAATTTGTTTACACTATAAGATGTTCCTAGCTTTTTCATTAATAGTTTCACAAAAACATGTAAATTTTTGACAAGATCCGTCATGTTTCCAGTTTAACAGATACTAAACTTAGAAATATTTGAATTGATTGTATGTTGCCTGTGAACAAAAGGAAAATGTTTTTTGATCTGTTTTAAAAGCTAGGCTTTTACTTCTCAATAGATATATATCGAATTGTACTATTCTGGTTTCTTAAACTTCTTCTGGTTCTGCTCTGTTCATGTGAGCATTTAAATCTTTTGTTTGTGTATGGTAGCTCTTTGTATGCAATATTTCACAATTTAATTATTGACTCATTGCGTAGAAGTTCATTGATAGGTATCCTGAATTTTGGATAAAAATTGTATGCAGTTAAGACTTCGATTAGATCTTTCAAAGTGTATTATTTCTTTAAATTGTTTACTCTATCTAAACTGGATTTTCATCAGATTTATTTGGATGCTAAATTCACAGCTGAAGTGGTTTATCTGATATATACAGGGAACATATTTATTTGCGGTATATGAGATCGTTATGTCATAGAACATCCGGAAGATGCCAGATGCATAAGGTACATACACGTTACAAAACACATTAATGGAAAAGCGATTTCTAGCAAAGCATAAAATATGTTAAATATCTTTCTGTCCAAAGTAGTCAACGTAGAATTGGGTGATTTGCATTACTTTGTGGTACTTTGTGCCAAAAAAGCCACGAGATTCTAAAAGTGATTTGTTACTTTCGTGTGACTCTTTGTAGGGGATAATCATGACATCATCAGGATGTTTTGCAAAAATGCGAAATACTCCGAGAAAGTTTAGGAATAAAAAGTTCACAATCAAAATATAAAAGTTATATAGATTTGGTAATTCCTGCTTGATATAAACGGAAAAATATAGACACGAAGGCCAAGTAGACCCTTGATATTCAGTAAACATGTGTTTCATATCCTTCGTAAGCAAAAATGAACAACAATACAGCGACAACAGAAAATATGGTGGTCTTCTTTTCTCATTGATATAGTCACAGTTTTTACACCATGGTCAACAACTAGTGTTTGAATGTCTATATGCAAAGTCCAAAAATACCAAAAGATAGGAGATAAGTTGTTGTCTCTTCTAATGTGAGCAGAGAAAAGTAATAATCGTTCTATTTTTCAGAATGAAATCTTTTTGTCTAGTAGGCTTCCATTCCAATTGTCTTTATTTCAATTTATAAGACTTTAGAATTTTCAATCCTCCATCGGTAATTCAAACTTCGCAACTTATAAAACATTAAAATAACTATTCCTATCATGTTGTTGCAAGAAAGACAACTTTCAAGAAAAGGACGGCCAAAAGGAGCTATACGCAGTCCGGGCTAAAGCGAACTAAGGCCAGTGTTAATGCCTAGAATTGTGTACGGTTGTATTTAAATCACTTCAGGGGTGAGCAGAGTTATCTTTACCAATGATAATTATCTAATAATATAATAAACATACTAGTTAAAAAAACGAAAGGAAAGTAAAAAAATTTAGTTTAAAATCTTTAGCTTGACCTTAAAATCAAAAGGTAAAAAAATGGGTGTTACTAAACTTACTCGACATATCTTTATCACTTTCATATTTATCTATATTTTAGTACTGGTGTTTGTTAAGGTATCTCTTACTTTAACAATAATTTTTTATTTTGTTAAGTCTATTAAATCGGCTTCAACGTTGTATTTAATAACAAGGATATGCTCTGAGCTGAAGCGAGAGGGATAATTTAGTAATTAAAATTTTTAGTGGTATATAAACCATATATTTAAATAGATTTTTGTCACTACCTGAAGAATAAGCTGACGGTGGAGAGACCCTAAATGACTTCAAAGTATTTTTGGTTAACTTTGGATGTGCAACATTGGTATAAATGAAAGATCTTGAGAAATTCATAGTTCACTTATTTTTTGAAGAAAAATTTTTTTGCAAGAATCTAAAAAAACCTTGGAGCAGAACTAAGTGATCCTTTTCATCTTTAGTACAAATACACACCTAATAAATCCAAGGGGAAGTGTTTTGTTCTCATTTGGAAGACAAGTTTCATTTTTCAATATTTTTATGTTTCTGAAATACTTCCTAGACTAGTAGACAGAGGAGTAGGCTCTAAAGGAAATTAATGCAAATGATTCGGTAAATTTTTATAATTTTGATACTATATATATATAGACGACAATGTTTCTAGCACCGTTTCTTAGACCATTGTTTACTAACAATGCTTAATTCACTTTAACTTTGTAAGGTTAAATAGATGATAAATAAAATTAACCTTTACAAATATATTTGATGTATGTCCATAGGAGAAAAAAGAAACAGTATGAAGATAAAGCCGTTGTAGAGTCATACCATAGCTAAAAATTTCAACTTCACATAATTTCAATGCCCACTTTTTTAGAAAGTATATGAAAACCCAGCGGCCTTTCGACTTTTGTGTACAACGTATGACTTTTGTTTCTCCTTGGTCAATGATTTGATTTGTAGCACATCTAAAGAGAAGAAATATTTAAATAACTGAATGTATTTTGCGGATTTAGTATAAAGGATAAAATCTTTAAAATATAGCATATATCGAATGTATATGGTGATATCATATCTCAGTTGGTAGAGCAGCATCCCGTCTCTCCGTAGGTACCTAAATTTAATGTCAAATCTCTCCTGAATCTAATTAAAATATTTTCTGGTATCTTGTACAATGTAATAACTTTGAATTATCTTCCTTCTACCACACTTTATACAAGAAATTATAAATAATACAGGAGTTAGCTCTAAAGGATTGTATAATGCCTGTTCCACTATCGATATCTGCTTGATCTTAAGAAAATTAAAAGAAAACATTTAAGTTGCAGTAAGGACCGTGAATGCTAGAAATATAAAATCAACATCGGGAAGTTTAAAATCAAAGATCGGTAACCCTCCTCAGTCGTTGTAGTCCCAAAAGAAGTATGTTAGGTACTTTTCGTCGCTTATTTATATCAAGAAAAAGTAAAGTCATAAGGTTTTGCCAAGAAGTATGTTCTGGCAACAACCTTTGGTAATATTTGCGTGAAATTTAAAGTGTTATGCAATTTTTCCAACGTATTCAACCATTGTTATTTTTCAGTGTTACATCACTATACACTACGCTGGAGAATCCAAACCTGTCACGAACTTCAAACTAACAAAGGAAATTTATACATACCATTCCAGATGCACATTCTTAAATTAAAACACTAAATCAATACAACAATAACAGTGCTTGATTTTTTGAAGATATCTGAATTTCTTTAAGGACATCAATGAGCATTTGAAGAGTATGCATATCAAATTCACCTCGAAAATGTCAGTAGAATAACGTGTCAGCTCGTCATGTGTTTGTTCCGTGTGGCACAAATTAATTTTATTTTCTGATGTATTTCCAATGTCTGGCATTAATGTCCCCTTAAAAAGATTATTTCTTAACTCAGCGAGCTCTACTTCTAAAGTCTGCAGCAGGAGTTCATTCATTACAGAGTCTCAATAACTAGAGTACAGATTCATAAGAATTCATAGACCAAATTTCTATATTACTGTAAAAGCTCACAAACAAGTTTCCAAGTTTTGAATAAATTGAGACGGGTAGGAATAAATAGATTCAAGTCATATCTTATGCAAGCACATGTCTTGGATACTCAAATGCTATTTTTGACGATGGTTCTCTATAACTGACAGTTTATGCAGTACAAAATGTATGCAAGTTTCCTGTAACGTTAATCTTCTTTGCTGCCAGTCATTGCTTTGCGCAGCTTGTCAATCATGAATTTGACTTGTGTCGGCTTAAATAGCCTTATATGATTAGTTGGCTCTTTCTAGATGGTTTTATAAACCCTTACAGTAGACGAGCAATGATTGTCTCATCGAATATATCTTCGATTTCGAAGCAGCTAAATCTTTTATGAACACATACCTGGAACGCATTAAAAATATGTTAAGATTACGCACACGCTTTTTTGCCTTCGGTTTGTTTACTCGTTGGAATGACGTAGCGTAGTTTTACTTAGATTTATTGAATGATGCAAATCTTTTTATTTTCAAGCTCCAAGTCTTAAAATCATTTAATACGTCCAATAGATGTAAACAGAAGACAGGTAACAGTGAAATAATTGATAATTTAGTGTAATTCACCTTTTTTTTCTGTTGGCAAAATTTGGACAAGAAAATATCATTTTGAAAACGTTACCTTCTAACTAAACCACGCTTAAGATAAAATTAATGAAAAAGTATACGAAATAGAAGTGAATTCTATTCCTTTTTTATCATAATGTTTGTCAAAATGTATTACTTGAATCCTCCGAGGGACAAATAGTTCCTTAATAATTGATTGAAACATTATATCAAGAAATCAAATACTGTAAACGTGCAGATGTAAAACTATAGCCAAATCATGTAAAATGAAAACGAAGGAGTAAAGAGCCACAAGGTATCGATACCAACTCAAAACGCCAAGTTGTTCATTGTTATTAGGTAGAGGTTATATATCTAAACTAGCAAGCTAACTTGATTCATAAATGTGACGCTTAAATCAGTTTAACTTGCCCATCATGATTTTGCAGCGATTGATGCCTTGTCATTTGTTTTTTGTTAAGAAACGCCTTTGCCTGGTAATTTTTACTTTTCCCGATCTTTCACATGTGATCAACTACTTCTCTTCAAAGCATTAGTGGACCCTTCATCGGTAAATTACCTCGAACCGTTTAACAATTTCATTCTATTATCTTACTCAATGCAAAATTGTTGCACATTAACAACTTTCATCTGTTTATAATTTTCTTATTATTAGATCTAGGATGTTGATGTGCACCAGAGAGTTTCATACAGTACTCTCGGTAAAATGCAATAAAAACACGTTACGCGAATACGTATGAAAGACTTAAAAGTTACTTATTTTTAATTAATAAAGAAAAAAAAATCCCGAATATAAATAGAATCAACTTGCCCTCGACAAATTATTCTTAATTTAAATACTAAATAATAAATTAAATTTTGTATCAAACGTTAAAGTTCGGGGAGTGTAATCACTGTGCATTACCCAATAAAATAGGAGCAGCGATGTTTCAAATACCTTGTATTGCGGTCACTCATGTAATGTTCTTCGTTCGTAACTGCGATTTCGAATCCATCTAACTCATTGCCCCCGCCATTTTTGCTGGTGATAACAATAGCTCTGATGGAAACTTCTGTCAAGAGATCTACTGACCACCACGGATTTATTTCCTTTAATGTACGAGAGCAAGCTCTATTTAGTCCTTGCTCAATTCTTTCTCCATCTACTGCAAGATCTGAAGTCATGTCAGGTTTTGTAGAAGACTGATTTGTTGGCTTTCCAAAGGCTATGTTTGAGTGATCGAGTGTATCTTTAAAAAGCAAAAGTACTAATTCGAATGATTTAAGAAACAAATAAAAACTGAAAAGAGTCATTTTTTTACCAATTACTATGGAGGCCTACCTTACAGGACAGTATTTGATAGAGGATAGCATATATACTTTCTGAATTTATGAAATTGTAGTTGCTATGCACAGACATGATAACTGACGTTCAGTTAAAGCTTTGCTTTAAATTCAATATTAGCTTTTATGACACTGTTACATAGTTTAATATTAAGAGTTTTGTATCGCTGCTTCTTTCTTGTAGTTTGCTAACTTAAAACAATCTTTTCAAATAATACTAGAAGGATAGTATACTTTTCGTGACCGATTGTCAGCCTTGTAATCCACAAGCAAAGTTGTTGGTTTGGCTTTTTTAGCTTTAATGGCTTCTTTATTTTGAATTGTACAAAATTTATGTGATAACGTCGAAATCGAAGCTCTGGAGTACATACAGCAATTCTAATCTAAGGCACCAATATTTATAGTGAAGGATAGCCAGATCATGAGTTAAGCTCACGATGACCTGATGTAGGCAATAGCCAATAAAATCTATCCTATATTAGCTTGCATGAATCTAATTACTTTGCGGATGGTGCATGATTCCTAGATGGCAATTGATGAGAAATCCACATGATGATTCCTCGAGCATCACGAGATAAACATAAAAGCATCAGGTAACCTTATGACATTCCTCTACTTAATACCTTATTAGAATGTGTGCATGGTTACATTTATCACAAAGAATTGGCTTGATAGGGCTGGATATTATTAAAAAATATGTCTGCCCTTACTCCTTCTTTTAACTATGTACTTGGCTCGGAAAGAGTGTAAATTGTTTATTAAAGTTCATAGATGGCATTCAGAGCAGTGTAAAGCAGCACTAAAGCCTTTATCTTACTATCAAAGGATCTCATATAATAGAGTTATTTGGGTAATTTTTTAATATACCTTCGATTAAATTTTAAATCATTTGTAATAACTTGCGGCAAGAAACGTGCGAAACTTCAATTTTAATCCCATCTTATGAATAGAACAGTGTACTGATATTTTGTAGTAATAATTTGAGTTGGCTTTTTTTTACCTGGTTTGGTTTTGATATTCGTAATATCGCAAAACGAAACATTAATATAGATGCTATCGTTTAAAATATATTATTTAGGAAGTAAAAGTAACAGATAAAAATTAATTTTTCTTTTAACATAAGAAAGTCGTATTTTCTCGCCTCAACTTTTTCTGAATTAGACGACTGCTACGAATAGTGTCTACCAAAACCACTTCAGGAATTTGTAATGTATTCTGTAACAAGTATCAATGTAGATTGTAATTTAAAGTGTAAATCAAGTCAATAACAAAAATCAGTAAACGTCGAATAAGTAAAATCAAGTTTGGTTTAAGCAATGTATGATGCCATTGATATCCATGATGTAATGGTATCTTTATAGCTGTGGCATCCGTAAAGACATTACTCTTGGAACTAGTTTTATTTACTTAATGGCGTTTCTCTGAAATAAATATATTCAAACTTTATACACTCACTCGACACAAAACCAGTGTATTCCTTGTCTCTACAACCAGAGGGTGAAAGTTTCTATTATGTACAAAACAGAATCATATAAGAATCAAATATCATTTGTGAGTATTTTTTGTTTCAAAAGTACTTAATGCAATATTTTTAGTGAGCATAGTTGTTGGTATGCCTTCTGAACTTTGTATGGTAAAGTTGCCAATCTGCTCATAAGAAAAATGGCTAATTGACAAAAGTTATTTCATCTGTTTTAGTTCTATCAGTAATAAAAACTATGGGATTATTTTGCTTGTCCCTCTTACTTTATCATTCATAAGTGGAAACGTCGTTAAATTTTTCCAATTGAAGCTTTGCAAACGTTTCTCACTATCGTCTAAAAATATCTTTTAATAATAATTTAATATCTTAATTAAATTCTTCTTTAACTTGGTACGACTTTCTTTGCGTCTTTTCCTAAGAAAAGTATTTTTTCTTATAGTTAAAATACGGATTAATACGTAAAATGTTGAAAATGCTTAAATCTATACCTGGTTCATAGTATAAGGCAGAAAATCATGCACTTAAAGGATGAAAAGGAAGAAGTTATTGACTTTAGTTAAATACAAGCTCTAACATCATCAATATTCTGCATTAAAATCAATATATTTTCTTTAAGTAACAAATAAGTAAAAATACTAGGGAAAATTTATTTAGACACTTAGCAACTACTCCAGATATAGGTTTTTTAGAATAAATTCTAGTTCTAAATTCTTGTTCAGGTGTCAATAAAAAAGTTTACCATAAGTGAATATCTCCACTTCACACAGAGTTACCCATTGTCCATTTGGTACATGCACAAATATGAAGCGTCCTCGGAGTGGCTGAGTGCAAACAAAGTCTTTAGTTTTTCCGTCTCCAATAAACTGATTCTGGACGCACCTAATGCAACAATAAATGTGTGTAACAATAGGCAGCATAATGTTGTTTTTCAGTAAGCAACTAAGGCACAATATCGTTTTTTAACCTTAGGAAACATTGTTACATTCTCTTACATTGATGGGTAAGTTTGAAAGTGTTGAGAAATAATGTTAAAAATCGAATTTATCCCTTGAAAATCGTTTTTGAGACATATACTTTGCCACTGATAAGATGATCTTTTTCTCTAGTCCCGCCTAAGCTGATAATATGGATTCTATTTGTGGACATTGAGAAGCAGCTATACACAACTTTGGCGATCGGAACCCTCTGCCACATTTAGTTTCTACTGGACAGTCCCCCAAAGCCTATTATAAGTGGAACGTGTTTTTGAGTAGAAACACTTTGTAATAATAATAAAAAAATAATACCAGCTAAGGTGAATTGATCCGGTTAGATTCTCTCTTTAAAATAATATATTCAATGGTGTCATTGCAACGTATTTACTGTAGCTACAAGGTAACAGCTTAAAATAAAAAAAAGAGTTCCATTTACCATAAGTGATTTCTATCTTACAGAATATAAAGTAAAGAATGAATTTTAAATTTTGCCTCTAGAATACATAAAATGAATTTTGAAACTGATACAGAAAAAAATATATATACAGACACTTTTTCCCAGCAATTGGCTAAATTTTGAGGCTTCAATTTATAACTAGTAAATACGGCGGAAGTTTTATTTCTCAAGCTGAATTCATTTCTATGTAAAAAGTGCATGTTTACCAGTACAACATTGGCCATATCAGTTCTTAATATGCTGTACACAATATGATCATTGTAAAGGTTAGAGGACTAAATATTTAGGCAATAATACTATTGAGCGGTAGGATTATAGAGATTTTATCCAATTAAATCAAATGATTGCAAATTACTGATTCTCTGTTGAAATAGAAAAGCCTCTCTTTCATCTAAAATATAACTGCATCTTTTTACCAATTTCGCAAGACCAAGTAATAAAGTTAGGAAAGTTCCTCATATATGTGAAAACAAGAAATCACAGTCAACAGGTTTTGTTATTTGGTCCTTTAGATGATCCCACATAGTAAGCCTGTGTGATTCTAGAATGGTTTAAACAAGCATGAGGTATTCATTTAAGGTGCCAGACTTTCATTTTCTCCGGTCTATAAATCGTTCCTACATTTTAGAGGTACGAAATGTATAAAACATCATAAGCTATTTACTAAAAATTATGACTACTTGTGACAAAATTGCGAAACGTTTATTTGAGTATGATCCTATTAGTAATAAGGCACTAAAAATTTAACCTTGATTATCTCTTGCTTGTAAACTCTATTCCAACAACTGACTTTCAAAACGTGGTTAGGTACTGTGTCTCTTTGTCACTTTAAATTTATATTAAATTTATTTTTCTTTAGATAAAATAGGAGTAAAGCTACTTGTCAAGTCATATGTCACAATAGGAGAATGCAAGTAGTGTATCATTGAAATAGTCTGGAGCCTTCCAGACCACCTCTCATCGCTGGAAATCTAGGCATAACGTAAATTAAAGTCTGAGTTTAATTGGTAAGTGCGTAAAAAGTGGTAGACACACAACAAAATTTCGAAACTCATATCTAACCCCAACAAATGATGAAAGCAATGGCAATTTAAGTAGGCCTCGTAGAGAAAGAAAAACATTAGCTCCACAGTTGATTTTTTCAAAAATCACTGTATCAACCAAATAAATATTCTGCAAAAGAAAACAACAATATAAGCAACAAAAAATGCAAAATTACCAGGTAAAGGTAATGCATTTTAAAATCCTTGCGTTTGTAAGCAAAACGTTTTGAGCTGCGATACCTAGAATTGATGTCTACTGTTTTCATCTCGCAAAGTGTTGAAATGACAAGGCTATATATCGTGAAATGCCTACTACTGCACACTTAGCATTAGCAGATGGTATTTTCGAACAATTTTAAGTTCACGTAATAGTAACAGTTTAAATTAACGTAATTTAGATTATTGCTTAG
>JAAAKL020006102.1:0-18418 GCA_010016065.2 Carybdea cf. marsupialis auct. non (Linnaeus, 1758)
CAGGACAAGAAACACCTTACTTTTGAGTAAACATAATTTTTGAATTCATTTGCTGCCAGATGATATATCTAACCAGATGCAATAATAAATTCAACGTTTTTTTAGATCCTTGGATGCTTCTATATTCATACTTTGTAATTGATTATTCAGATTAACAATAACAAACTAGGATCTTTGACATGCATCTTTTATGCTCTAATTATATCGGACCAATTAATGTGCCAATAATCCACATGTTTATATGTATGGCTGACCTGACGAAGAGCAGTAAAACTGGAAAGCCTGTTTTCATTGTATGGCCTTTTTAATTTTTAATATATATATATATATATTTCAAACTTAATTTATATATATTTTTATATATATAAATAATCGATGTGTACCAATCCAATAAAGTGCCATTAGCAGAGAATTAAAAAAAAAACTAGAGCAAGATGAACTACATTTTTTACGCGGTTTGAAATAATAATGTCAACTTGCAGTGCTTCTAGGGTCACTCACCCATTTTAGAGAGAGTATTCCCGTGACCCGATTTATTTGGCCTGCTCACTTTTTAAACTGTTTCACCTTTGTTTTAAATAGGTAAGACTTTTAACAATTGCTTTCGCAAATCAGGAAGTACCTCCATGAAATAATGCGTTTTTAATTTGGGTTCTGGGTTCTTTCATTGTATTGTGATTAACCTTAAAGCAACATAGCGATTATCAAACATCCTTCGCGTCATGTATTCGAACAAAATAATGGATAAAAATCTCAAATTAGGCAACAATCGAGGGGAAAATAGATGAAGAAGGACATGTTTCTAAACTTTGTGCAGCTTCAGTCAAAGTCAATACAAAACGATTCTTTTTCCTGCTTTATTCATGCTAATCGTACTTGTTCATAAAAGACAGCTGAGCCCTCGGTTATTCATAGGGTGTAACAGAGGGTGAAATATACTAGCAGGGACTGGGAGTGTAACAATGTTTTTCAGTGTTAGAAAGTAAATAATATTTTTATTTCAGGTACCTCTATTCCCACCCGTATAATAGGACAACTTGAATCAAACAATTTTGATAGATGCAAATAACAATATTTTCTTTACAGGTATCTAAAATGCCTTTTCTAACTATAAAACAATTGTATTAAAATATGAAGAAGTACCTATTACGTCATTAAAAGGGTACATTGCTTCTTAACTATAGACACTCTTGTATCTTAATGTTAAGGGATACATTTTTTTATTTTTCTTCACATTTACATTCACATTTACCTCACATTTTGTTTATCAAACCCTTAAAATGGGCAGTTACTATTACTTGGAAAGAACGACTTCAATGACGCTCTTCCATCAGATAAAGTGCTGCATAGCATTAGAACAACCTGCAAATAATGCAGGTTTTACGGTTATGAATTGCTATATTATGCAACTATTTAATTCAGGATTTTTCCTGATATTAGTTCAGTATCTACTAATGGATTTGATTCCACTATTTTATTGCATATTGTAGATACTTTGCTTTTACAGCCAAGTGTCTAAATTGAGAATTAATCTTCTAGCTATTATGACATGACATTGCTTGGTATAGGTTTGACGAGATATACTATAAGCAAACATCTTATACAACCCTTTAGCATTTGTACAACAAAGCATATGAGTATGTTGTACTGTTTGCTAACCATATGCTTCGTACTGGTGTCCACCCGTGTTTCCCAATTTTTTTGCCAATGGATTACTCCCTCTTTGACTACGTTTTACTTTTGCATGATGGACATATTAACTTTCCTTTGCAGGTAACTTGATGTTTTTCCTTGTGCTTGTTGCAGAACAATGTTTAAATAGATTTCATTTTGCTTATATCAACTTGACTCTTACAGAAAATCATTTCTAACATCTAACAACATTTTATACCCATTTACCTTCCTTCCTTCAAGTCGTTTAACGTCCAAAATCCACATAAGTGGGTAGGACGCCATTTCCAATCAGTGTTTTGTCATTCTTGCGTGCATATTCGTACATATGTCAGTGTATTCCCAGTAATTGATTTGGGAGGTCTAGGACGACAACAATTATAGCTAATGAATGTTTATAGCTAATTAATGATTATTGCTAATGAACATTCAAGGAAAAATGTAGCCGTTTGAGTTTTACGATAGTTATAGCTCGTAAACAAATGCCTTCATATTCGCTACAACTTAAATTTCAATCGAGTAGACAACAGCAAGCCTTTTCCCAATTATTGCTTTGAGAATACCATGGCCAAATCATTTACATGATCAATCTTTGAGCCGCCGTGGTCTAGTGGACAAGTTCCTTGCCTTCAGTTCAAGATGGCCAGGGTTCAAATCCCAGAAGGGACACTAGTGACATCAGGAAGGGTATTCTGTCTTAAAGTGCACTATGCTCCAACAAGTCCCATGTACATGGGCACCGCTCTAGACCCTGCAAAGACGATTCCACGGCGTTAATAGCGCATCATTATCATCGACATCTTCAAACGTGTTAGTAAAGATTTATCAAATTTTCTGGAATACAAAAAAGTGGAAAATGAACTTTCCAATTTTCTTAGTCAATTATATGAAAATGTGTGGAAACAAGCAAATCTTCCTTTCTAGGTACCAATAATCACCAAGACGCTCTTAATGGTAGCATAATTTATATTACCTGCAAATTACCATTGATAATAGTGTGCCCGACAGTTTTAAATGTGTAGGGCTACCGGCACAATTGCTGATATTTTAATGGGACTGGTTTAAACATGCTAGAACTTCCAATTAATATTCCTCCAAAATTCAACTCTCTAACATTTCCAATCAGTGTTTTGTCATTCTTGCGTGCATATACGTGCCAGTGTATTCCCTGTAATTAATTTGCGAGGTTTAGGACAACAATGTTTATAGCTAATGAATGTTTATAGCTAATGAATGTTTATAGCTAATAAATGTTTATAGCTAATGAATGTTTATAGCTAATGAATGTTTGTAGCTAATGAATGTTTATAGCTAATGAATGTTTATAGCTAATGAATGTTTATAGCTAATGAATGTTTATAGCTAATGAATGTTTATAGCTAACGAATGTTTATAGCTAATGGACGTTCTACTATTCAGGGGGTAATTAAAACGTCTGGGGAAAACGTAGCCGTTTGAGCTTTACGATAGTTATAGCTCGTAAACAAATGCCTTTATATTTGCAACAACTTAAATTTCAATCGAGTTGACAACAGCAAGCCTTTTTCCATTTATTGCTTTGAGAATACAATGGCCAAATCATTTACATGATCGATCTTTGAGCCGCCGTGGTCTAGTGGATAAGTTCCTTGCCTTCACTTGAAGAGGGCCAGGGTTCGAATCCCGGAAGGGCCATTGGTGACGTCAGGAAGGGTATTCGGTCTTAAAGTGCTCTATGCTCCAACAAGTCCCATGTACATGGGCACCACTCTAGCCTGAAAAGGGGATTGCGCGGCGTTTAAACCGCATCATCATCATCATCATCATCATAATCATCATCATCATCGATATCTTTAAACGTTTAGTAAAGAGTTATCAAGGATCCTGGAACACAAAAGAAGTGAAAATTAAACTTTCCAATTTTCGTAGTTAGTATATGAAAATGTGTAGAAACAAGCAGATTTTCCTTCTAGGTACTACTAATCATCACGACGCTCTTTGTGGTAGTATAATTAATGTTACTTGTAAATTACCATTGATATTAAAGTGCCCGACAATTTTAAATGTGTAGGGCTACCGGCACAATTGCTGATATTTAATGGGACTGTTTAAACATGCAGGCACCTCCAACTCGCATTCCTTCAATTTATCGATATTGTTACAACCTTTCCTTCAATTCTCCAAAATAAAGCACTGTTTCAAAGAAGGGAATGTAATAGGGAAAGACAGAAAAGTAAAGTTAACTACCTGGGGGCTTTCAACTGCAATTAGAAGTTCAAATCTCTAATATTTCGCTGTACGCGTGATCATCATCTAACGACCTTAGAGTGTTTGTGATCAATCCTTTCTTTTCAGGTGCCTATGTATGTAGTGTACTATTTTGTGGAATCATTTCCAGGTAGCTTTTCCGCTGCCTCTAGATTCTTGGCAAACCTTCGGAAACCATTCGGGCAGTGCAGTATATTTTTTGTACCATTGTTAGCACATAAAGGTTTGTATACTAGTGCCTACTTATCTGCTAGATTTTCAGGTTTCTAACAGGGCTTCGGATGCGGCACTGTCTTTGATATTGCCGATTATTACCGCTGTAATCAAACGGCTGCCATGTATTGATACGTTATACCACTGTTCATAACATGACTCTCAAAGAACTGCGTAAAAAACCCCCTAGCCATCCAACCTTGACATGTACGTATTTAGTGCCTGCAGCGCCCTTTCCCGTGGGAATATGTGCCAACTAGCCTTATTACTTCAACGGTTCAGGCGAGACTGCTTAGACGTTACTCTTCAAACTTCTTTGTCAAGCATTGCCTTTTCTGTCTTTAAAGGGTCAATTAACCATCCTTACAGAGCCCTTTTCACAATGTAAGAAATACAATATCTCACCATTATTATATTAAACTTTCATGTATAGTTTTCTTTTTAGACATCCTTAGCGTTCTACATCCTACAATATCTAATGCTCACTCTCCAGCTTTTAGGATTCCTGTAATTTACACGCCTCCACCACGCTGCAACAAAATATCGATCAACTTTTAAATTTCTGTGTTTTACGTTTGTAGGTATAAAAAGACCAACATATCTTAACAACATCTTTCATTAGCGGTACTGTTGCAACTAGGATTCTGATCTTAGTTGCAAATATTGTAATATAATGACGTGTGCATCAGACATAATTTCCTATCTATTTATTTTCATGTCTACATTACAGGGATCATTTATTATTTTTCTCGACAGCGTTACCTTTGCAGGCATTCAATGTTTACTAGGGTTTTTTATATTACAGTAAAAGCCTTAAAATTGATTGTTTCCTTGCAGTTTTCTTTTTACAGGTCTACCTATATTCAGGTGCTTTGACATGAATATTTTGTTTAGGTGTTTCTTTGCTAAAAGAAAAGTATCCACAAAATACCTACTCCCAAGTATTTATAAATTAATAAAGCGTAAACTAAACTTGGAATCCAGTTGTTGAACGGCCATTAACAATGAACTGAAGTATGAAATGATGATGTCATCATTGATATGATATTATATGATAATGCTGTTTTATAATTATCGTGTTGCATCAGAAAAGCTGCTAGCAAACAGTTGGCAAAGGCTGGATAAAATATCCTGTTTTAGAAAACTAGTTATCGTAGTAGTTTGCCCTATGCTGTGCATTGTTGACTTGATAGCAATTGTCCTCCCACTAGAGTGTCACAGCTAGAAAACCGCACAGCCATCATACAGGGAAGATGTAAAAATATCTGTATTTTCTACTACTATACATGGTTTAATGCGTTTTTTTGCCTTTCATGTATTTAGAGATATACCAGTATGGCAATTTAACACTATTGCCTATAAAAGAGTGTTTTTAATGACCATGGTCGTAACATGACATTATAGGAAATGCTGGCCGTAATCAGCATATTGGTAATTGGTAAAACCTACTATTTCCCCCTTAATTGTAGTGGTGCAATAGATTTGGTATCAAATAATTTTCTTTACCTTGCAGATATGCAGGTACCAACTAAGGTTTCTCAACAGAAACAGGTCTTACATAATTACAACCTTTTTCCATGGACAAATATTTTTTAGCGACGAAGATAATTAGCACAACATTAGGAAGTAAAGTGCTTCCATTAAGCTGTAGTGAAATTATGAAATAGCCAAAGCTTTTGTGTTGCAGGTACATAAGAACAGTATGTATGGTTGTTGTTTCTACAGCTATGTGTCGTAGAATGTTATGGAAGGACCTGCGTAAGTATGGCTTTTCAACGGCCATCGACTTTAACATTGCCATGGGCAAATCGCGACATAACCTAATTCGCTCGTGGTATAAGAAATTTATGTAACTCTATAAAACATTCTTCCACTGTAATACTTATTACCTGACACCTGTTACTCGTTAGAATAGAAATGGCCTTCGGTTGTTCCTTAACAATCGTATATTAATCCCAATTTTCATTATAGTGTGCAAGGGACTGCAGATCCTCTGCTATTATCAAAATGTTCTAGGAAAGAAATGGTCTGTCTTATCTGTGTTAATGATCAAAGCATTTAATCAACTATGACATCAAGTTAGACACGTATGGTAAAACACCTTAGAAAAGTCAATGCTAAAATTTGTAATGAATTTAGTATTTTTCAAGAGTATTTGGTTCTGAAATGTTACCATAGAATAATAACACCTTTCATGCAGGTCTGTATCTATATATAGGGTCTATATAATTTCCCGTCTAATAAATGTTATACAATGGTCAGTTTGATTATATAACCATGGGATTTTCAGCAATATTGTGTTAATAGTTACACAGACAATATCATGTTACTGCTGAACGTAACTGGTATTAGAAAGGTTTTTGTGTATTTTCATTCAAGTCTATTTATTACAAAATAAAATTCAACAATTACAACCCTAACATTGTAGCGTATCATCACATCAATGCACAGTAGAGCATTCAAACCAATATTAAATTAATGAATCAGTATTGTTGCAATAAAATGTTACAAAAGAACAACTCTTGCTTTTCAGCGATAATTTTTTTGTATGTAACTGTATACACAAATAGAATTTGTAACAACATTTACCATGGCTCCAATAATTCACAATAACAGTCAATAATTCATCTCTCACAATGTCGGAAACCTGTCAGACCAAGGTGTAAATACATGTCTACAATGAAATATCTATATACTAACATCTTACACAGTATGACGGTATCTAAATCATATATTGAGGAACCAAACTTTTATAGAAGACTAACTACTGTTCTCCAAGATGAATGTAGATGTATACATGGGTGTATACAATGCATGCAGATGTGTACATGGTATGTAGGTGTATGTAAAGGAACTGTTTCTAGCAGCATGTTCCGTTTGAACAATGTCTACAAGTGAAAGTATCTTAGGGAAATTATCTGTAAAGTGATTTTTAACAGACTATTTAGCACATTGTCGGTTCTCAATATTAGAGCATTGCATCAACGCGTAATAATATATATAAATCAGGTAATAAAATATCATCAGATAATCAGGTGCTGAAATTTTATAGACGAATAATCTTTGTTTTACACAATACATACAGGTGTGCACATGGGAGTGTACATGTCATGTAAGTGTGTGCATGGGTATTGTTCCTAGCAAACTGTTTCCTTATGAGCGGTAGTTCTAATTGAAGGTATCGTAAGGCACAATTGCCTTCACAGTAATGCATTGAATAACATTGTTGGCCTTCGATGCGATATCATTATATAAACAGGTAATAAAGTATCACATCAGAAAAATGAAGTAATTATACTTTATAAAAGAATAACTCTCCTTTTTCAGGATGTATGTAGGTGTGTACATGGGTGTGTACATAGCATGTAGGTGTGTGCATGGGTACTGTTCTAGTAAACCGTTCCTTTTGAGCAGTATTTCTAAATGACAGTATCGTGAGGCAGAGTTGCCTTCGCAGTAAAGCATTTAATAACATTGTTGGCCTTCGACGCGATATCATTATATGAACAGGTAATGAAGTATCTCATCAGAAAAATGAAGTAATTATACTTCATAAAAGAATAACTCTGCTTTTGCAGGATATATGTGGGTGTGTACATGGCATGTAAGTGTGTGCATGGGTACTGTTCCTAGCAAACTGTTCCTTTTGAGCGGTATTTCTATATGACAGTATCGTGAGGCACAATTGTCTTCCCAGTAATGCATTTAATAATATTGTTGCCCTTCGACGCGATATCATTATATGAACAGGTAATGAAGTATCTCATCAGATAAATGAAGTACTAATACTTCATAGAAGAATAACTCTGCTTTTGCAGGATATATGTGGGTGTGTAGATGGCATGTAAGTGTGTGTATGGGTACTGTTTGTAGCAAACTGTTCCTTTTGAGCGGTATTTCTAAATGACAGTATCGTGAGGCACAATTGTCTTCCCAGTAACGCATTTAATGATATTGTTGGCCTTCGATGCGGCATCATTATATGAACAGGTAATAAAGTACCACATCAGATAAATGAAGTACAATGCATGCAGATGCGTACATGGAATGTAGGTGTATGTAAAGGTACTGTTTCTAGCAGCATGTTCCGCTTGAGCAGTGTCTACAAGTGAAAGTATCTTAGGGAAAATTATCTTCAAAGTGATTTTTAACAGACCATTTAACACATTGTCAGTTCTCAATATTAGAGCATTGCATCAACGCGCAATAACATATATATATCTGGTGATAAAGTATCATTAGATAATCAGGTGCTGAAATTTTATAGACGAATAATCTTTGTTTTACACGATACATATAGGTGTGCCGGCTACCGGCTACCGGTTACCGGCTTTGAGCGGTAGTTCTAAATGAAGGTATCGTGAGGCACAATTGTCTTCACAGTAAAGCATAAATGAAAGTATCGTGAGGGACAATTGCCTTTACAGTAATATATCTGCAACTTTGTTGGCCTTGGTCGTAACATTGTATGGTCACGTAGTGAAATTTTCAGATGATACATTGAGGTGCTAAATAATTAATGAAGTTGGATGACTTTCTGGCAAAATTGTTTCTTTAAGTAGTTTTTATGCATAGCAGTACCTTAGTTTGAAACTACCTTCACAAAAATACAGTTCTTCTTATGATAACAGGGATTGGGGTCGCTTTAGAAATCAATAAACAGTAAGGACGACTCATGTTTGACTGCATGCAGGTAATTATCTTCACAGATTATTTTAACAGAGAAGTATTTCGGCGCTTTGATCTTACGCATAGTTTATAACAGAAAGCATTATCAACTACGACCGTGAGACATAACAAGCAAAGCAAAGTTGGTACAAGGTGTAACCAATTAAAATCTAATATTTTGCAGAAACAGCAATGTTAAGCTGTAGTATGGTACTCTAGTAGGCATCTTTTGGAGGGATGATGGAAGACTCAATGACATCAGGCAATAATATTGTCTCTTCCAAATCAGATAGATAGAACTTCCATGTATTTTTAAACGGTGCTTAAATAACGCCATGGCTTAAAGAACTACCTTAAGAAAACAAGAACTAAAAAGAGCTTCCTAGCAATAGCCTTAACAGATATAGCTCTTGTTCGTACATTATTTTTGCAGCAACTGTTGACTTACATTGACCAATTACACGTTTTCAGACAAACAAAGGCTACTTATAACTTTTAGCAAAGCTTCAAGTACTACTTAAGAAAAATTCGAAGTGTTTTTACACTCCAAATGTATCAGGAAAGAAACAACAGCTGCTGTACATATATAAAAGATATTTATGTCATTATAGCCTTGAAGTGCCACCCTTACTCTATGGCATGGAGAACAAAAGAACTACAAAGATAGTATTAGCTACCTAAAATTGCTATGGAAATCATTTATAAGGCTGCAAGGGAAGCAAGAAATGAAATGCGAGGAGAAGGGATGACGTAATAATTCAAACGTTTTTACAATAATACGATTTGACTACAGATTACCTTACAGTAATATGATTTCCTTTTAACTGAAGTTTCTGGAATCACAGCAAACTTTAAATGTTTCAGAAATAACAGAATTGATAAGGCACGAAGGTTTAATAGTCATTTTGTCATATTTTGAGCAAATGAAGACGTTGGATGTCATACTTTGTATATGCACACGTTTTCTTGGGCAGCCAAGCTAGGTAAAAAGACCTTGTTAATTTTCTTAGTGACTTTGTTAAGGGCGTGCAAGCCATCTATCATCTATTCATGCGAATCAAATCCTAGGTTACTAAATCCTTACTTAAGCTACTCTTACAGAAATGTTGATTTAACCATTAAAGGAAGAGATTTTCGCAAAAAACGGACATGTTGCACACTTAAATTAAGTAGCTATTTTTGTCTATTTTAAGCATAATATACCCGACTATAAAGAATTTAAAAGAAAACGTCCAACAAAGTAACTGTATTATTTACAGGAATGCAGTTTTCTTTTGGTCCTTCTCTAAAGTACATTGATTTTGCTATTTCTTTTGTGTTATCGTACCCCTTTGTAAAGAGAAACAATGATCAAGATTGAACGGTCGGTTTTCTGAAAGAGTAGGAGAAGTATCTGCTTCAATATTGCTGTCAGTCATATCATGTGCTCAAGTAAAATCTGTTAGAAAAATGGGCAGTTAAAGAGACCATGCACACAGGCAAAAATATAGTTAATTGATGTCAGGGTATTAATTGAAGAAAAGCAGTTATTAAAAACCTCTATTTCCAAACATAATTTGATGTCAGAAAGGGCATTCATCATAAAAGAACAAACATTTAAGTGAAAGGGACACATATTTCGTAACTGAAGATAACCTACTCAAGAGTATGATTCAATTAATTTCAACAAACACCATTCAATCAGAGGACAAAATTTCGTCCTCAGCGTTAAGGCACCAATCAAGAGTAAAACCCGCTTAAACTTAAAGACGCTATTTAAGATACCACTCAACACCCCACAGACTATGTAACAAAAATAGACAAATAACGTCAGAAGATCATGCTATGGCACCAGGTTCACTAGAAAGTTGCAACTATGAGAGCCACAACATATACAAGAAGCGAACATTTTTCAGCGAGACGAAATCATGTGTATGTAATTCCCAGTCTTTTGAAGAGAAAGCATTAAATACACCAAACAATTGGACACAAAGAGAGCATGTATAAAAAGACGACAATTAACAAAAGAAATCCTTGAAGTGAAACCAGATCGTTCACCAGAAAATTATCTTTACAAGTACAATTAAAGCTGCTTAAAAGTCCAGATTCAGCGAAACGAGGTCATATGCATATCAGTTGCAGGATTTTGAATAGAAAGCATTACATACGCCATATCATTCGATAAATAGGGAGCATGCATAAGAATGGGTGATTTTACGAAAACAGTAGGTGCAATGAAATGAGGTCGTGCGCAATAAAGTTGCATGTACGAGAACATTCACGAAAGAGCTAACATTTAGCAAGAGAAGGTCATTGGTATATCAGTTGTAGCATTTTGAATAGAGAGCATTTCACACACCAATACATTCGATATGAAGAGAGCATGTAGAAAATGAGGACATTTTATGAAAACAGCAGATGTAATGAAATAAGGTCGTGCGCAATAAAGTTGTATGTACGAGAACATTAACATTCACAAAAAAGCTAACATTTAGCAAGAGGAGATCATTGGTATATCAGTTGTAGCATTTTGAATAGAAAGCATTTCACACACCAATACACTCCATATGAAGAGAGCATGTAGAAAATGAGGACATTTTATGAAAACAGTAGATGTAATGAAAAACGGTCGTGCGAAATAAAGTTGTAAGTACGAGAACATTAACATTCACAGAAGAGCTAACAATTAGCAAGAGAAGGTCATTGGTATATCAGTTGTAGCATTTTGAATAGAAAGCATTTCACACACCAATACACTCCATATGAAGAGAGAATGTAGAAAAAGAGGACATTTTATGAAAACAGTAGATGTAATGAAATGAGGTCGTGCGCTAAAACGTTGCATGTACGAAAACATTAACATTCACAGAAGAGCTAACATTTAGCAAGAGGAGGTCATTGGTATATCAGTTGCATAATTTGGAGAGAAAACAATTTATACACCAATAGACTCCATATGAAGAGAGCATATATAAATAGAGTACACTTTACGAAAGCAGTACATGTAATGAAGTGAGGTGGTGCGCTCTAAACTTGCATGTTCGAGTAAATTAGGTATCACTTCAAAGGCAACATTTAGCGAGACGAGGTCATTCGTATATCAGTTGTATTATTGAAGTGAAAACAAATTTTACACCATTACATTCCATATGAAGAAAGGATGAATAAATAGAGGATATTTTGCGATTGCAGTACATGTAATGAAATGAGGTCGGGTACTATAAAGTTGCATTTACGATAACATTAACAATGACTTCAAAGCTAGCATTTAGCGAGAGGAGGTCATTCCGATATCAGTTGCAGGATTTCGAAGAGAAAGCATTTCATGCACCATAATAATCCATATTAAGAGAGCATGTATAAAAAGAGGACATTTTACAAAAGCAGTACATGTTATGAAGTGAGGTGGTGTGCTATAAAGTTGCATGTTGGAGTACATTAAAAATCACTTCAAATATAACATTTAGCGAGACGAGGTCACTCCTATAACAGTTGTAGTATTTTGAAGAGAAAACAATTTATACACCATTATATTCCATATGAAGAGAACATGTATAAATAAAGTATATTTTACGAAATCAGTACATGTAATGAAGTGAGATGGTACGCTATGAATTTACAAGTTCGAGTATATTAAGAACCACTTCAAAGGCAACATTTAGCGAGACGAGGTCATTCACATATCAGTTGTAATGTTTTGAAGGGAAAGCAATTTATACACCATTACAGTCACTTGAAAGATAACACTTAGCGAGACGAGGTCACTCGTATAACAGTTGTAGCGTTTTGAAGAGAAAGCATTTCATATGCCATTGCAATCCATATGAAGAGAGCATGTATAAATAGAGGACATTTTACGAAAACAGTACATGTAATGAGATGAGGTCGTTCACTGGAAAGTTGTAGTTATAGTGATGACGATGAGGTGCGTAGTAAGGAAGGTGTAGGGAGATTACATTATTTATATTTCAGTTTTTGAAAAGTGCTTTTTTCATACATCTTACTATTGAATAGACAAAGGTCATGTGTTGAAAGGAATATATTACGTGAAAGAGAACATAGAATGGAACTTTGTCGCTCACTAGAAAGTTGACTGTATGCGAAATAGAAAATTTCCTCTAAAGTACAGATTCCAGAGGACGACGTCATTCTCTCATCAATTTGCTGTATTTTGAAGAGAAAGCATTTCGTACACTTTATCATTCGATACAAAACGAGGATGTGTAAAAGAGGACATGTAATGAAAGCAGAACATGTTATGAAACGAGGTTGTTCATTGGTAAGTTGCGTAGGAGAGAAGAATAACATTTACGTTATAGCAAAGATGCAGTAAGATGAGGTTATGCGTCTATCAGTTGCTGTATTTATAAGAGAAAGCATTTCATACACCATACCGTTCAATACAAAGGGAGTATGTATAAAGAAGGGCTTTCAACAAAAGGAGAATATGGAATGAAATGAGATCGTTCACTAGGAAGTTTCATTCTCGGGAAAGATAATATTTGCTCAAAAGTGTAGATTCCGAGAGAAGAGGCCATTCATACATAATAATTAATTAATTAATAATGATTTATAATAATAACATCAGTTTTTTATTTTTTGAAGAGAGGGCATTTCATGCGTCAGAAGTTTCAAAACACAGGGAGTATGTATTAAAAAGAGGACATTTAACAAAAAGAGAACATGTGATGTATCGAGATCGTTCACTAGAAAGTTGCATTTACGGAAAAGATAACATTTGCTCAAAAGAGAAGATTCAGAGAGATGAGGTCATTCATACATCAGTTTTTCTGTTTTGATGAGAAAAATTTTCATGCGTCAGACCATTCTATACACATATTAAAAAGAGGACATTTAACGAAATGACAACATACAATAATACGAGATCGTTCACTAGCATGCTGCATTTGCCAGCAAGATAGCATTTCCTTAAAAGCAAATATTCAACGAGATGAGGTCATTCATTCATCAGTTGCTATTTTTTAAGTAAGAGCCTTTCAACATATGTTGATAAGAGGCCATTCAACCAAGAGGGAACATGCAATGAAACAAGGCTGTTCTCCTGAAATGTGTATTCATGAACAGACATTAATGTAGTTGAGGTCATTCATACCTCAGATGTAACCCATTGGGAGAAAGCATTTTTATAATCAGACCGATTTATACAGAATTAGCATTTATAATAACAGGCCATTCAGATAATATAGTGGATCAAATTAAACGTGGTCGTTCACTAGAAAGTTGTTTTTACGAGACAGATAACATTTAACATGCAACAGATGCCGTCTATTAAACTGAGAGTATTTTTTATCAAGAACATTCAATGCACACAGAGCATAAAATAGAAGGAGGGTATTTATTGAACAGGGAGTATAATATGAGACATGATAGTTCACTTCAGCGTTCCATTTTACGCTAGGTGAGGATTTACTTTGAGAAGGAGAGATAATTCATACGTCAAATGTTATACATTTAAGAGAAAGTATTTAAAAAGCAAGACCTTTCATGTCACTGAAGTTATACATAAAAAAGAGGGACTTTAGACAACAGAGAGTATTCAATAAGGCGATGTCTTTCACTGCAAGGATGCATTCACGACCAAGTGGGGGGTTTACTTAAATATGCAAAGGTCACTTAAACGTCAGATGCCAACTATCAAAGAGAAGGTATTCAATAATTAAATGAGTAGAGTATCGGTCGTTGGTCTGGACGTTGCCTTTATGAGCGAGATACCATAAAGCGTGTCAGATATTACGCAATAATTGTGATTTGTTATTACCAGACACTATTTATGAGCGAATTCATGCGTTTGGATATATATGTGTTTGAAATAATTTATGCATATTTGATATTAAGCAACTTTATTGATTTGGTACGATCATCAGACAACTAAGATAAAGAGTGGCCACTTTCTTTCAGGGTGAAAATGTCTACATTATAAATCCGTTCTAGTAACGTGACATTATGCAAAATGATTGAATGTGACTTAAGACAGGCCGACAAAATAATCAACATTTTTATGCGCATTTATCGTTCAAGAAAAGGTTCCGACAAATCGCACCATTTAAATTGCTTAGACTATGATTATAGCAAATTTAGTATCCCAGTGGTTTGCTGACATATATTGATGACGCTACCAGACATGATCCTCGAGAATTGAGCATAGTTTTATGACATGCGCACTAAACACTATGTACCCTCTACGTGCATTCTTCTGCCAGACACGGACAAGAGACGGAAATTCACGAAAACATAACTCCAGCAGTTTGCATTAACTTTTTTCTCACATCAACGTCATCATATCAGAAAATGTAACATGTTTTTTATACAGTGTCTTCTCTCCTTGTCTTGCATTAATGACACTTCATGTTCGTCTTATCTCAACCTAAATGAAAACAAAAAGGAAATTTTCAAAACAAGTAATGCGGTCGGAAAGTGCGACGTCACGATTTCGAACATTTTTGAATTAAGGGGAAAAAACTCAATTTTTATCTTACCCTATTAGTGAGAAGGTCAATGGCCAAAATTGAGAGTGATACCCTTTCCCAACACGGAGATATCAGGTTTCAAAGTTTTGAATCTTTCTAACAAAACACTATTGTTTAATGTTGGTTCCTAACTTAAGGAACCAACGGATATTTACAGAGTTTTGACCAGAGATTTTTGAGATTCAAACGCCTCTAATTCAAACACTATATACACTACAGGTCTGCTACTTTGGGAAACAGCCTATTCCAAGCTTGCCTTTCGATATCTGGTGTCAGATTGTACTATTTCTAAAACTTTTATTTTTTTATGTCATCACTTTCCCTCTGCATAAGAAAGATGTAGTGTTTTGTTACTAGAAATGTTTATTGCTTTTTTAATCAAAGCGTTTTAAACCTTAAATTGCATTTTTCACAAAACAAAAATATGTGACTCTGATCGTTTTTCCAATGGAGCCTTCAATTGTTGTTAGTTATTTCCATTTTCCTTGAGTAAAGTGAAAATTGTCACAAAACGTCATACTTAAAAGCTCCATCCAAAATTCCATCCTTTTAGTTTATCCCATAATGCTAATATCAATACAAGTATTAGTAATTGCATTGTCAAATATTGTAATTTTACACACACCATGACTCTTCAGAAGCTTAAATTGACTAAGTAGACATAGCCATTGTTGTCAAATATCGAGTGGTTACTCTAGAAGCTGAAGTACTGCTATAATTTTTACGTTTCTTTCAAGAAAAACCATCTTACTTCGTAAGGAAAAAACAATCAAAATTTGTCATCTGTTTTTTTCAAGATGGCTTGGCTGAGCTGCATTATCCACATAAAACACATTTGTATCTGTTCCTTCGAGTACGCAGTAACATTTTACGCCATAAAGATGACAATCTGATAGTTTTTTTCCTTGTACGATGATGGCCTCAAACTCAGATTCTTAAAGTATCGCTTAGTTAGGTACTTAAAGAAACTATCATGTTAATGCTCCTGATTTATCTGTAATCAGACGATATGCTGAGATAACTAACGGAGAATATTTTCTATCCTCCCATCAATCAAGGCATGATCCAAACCATTTCGTACTTATTTTAGATTTTCAGGTTAATACCTGCATCTTGATGTAGGTCGGAGGTAAGGCAAGCGAATTTGTTTGAGTGTCGGTGTCAGGAAGGAAGAAGACAGGTTTTCTGTTCGCATTTTATAAGTTGTATCAAAGAGTGACTTGTACCTACGATAGCTAACGGTTCGACCACCACAATCTGGATGTATTAGACGAAAGCGACGTATTTTCCTTAACACAGGAATTCCTTCTTCCTCAGCGTGATGTTCTTGCAGGAACTGGATCTTGCTGAGGAATACTAGTAAAACCTAACATATATACATGCTCATGTAATTGACCAATCGGTCAAAGCTAAGAACAAAGTTTTTATACTGTTCTACGCACATAAATGAAATAGTGGGCTACACATCGCCGTACCTGAAACACGATCGGTGATCGGTGCTTATTGACGTCATGAGTCTTGCAATGTTTACCTTGGTACACGATCGCCATTTCACGAATGCCCTATTTCTAAGAATTGCCTACGAAGCTATAATTGAATGTGAGGCATTAGTAACATTGCCTTGAAATCTCATAACGCTAACACATATGATTTATAATGTCTATGAAGCAATAAATTGCAGTTGTAATCCATGTTGGGAAGGAATACTAAGACCCTGGTAAACTGTCATTTGGAGCCCCACAGGGATAAATTCTTGGACCACTTTTCTGCTTGACTGTGTTGATATTGTCAACAGTCTGCAGCGGTTAGAATAGAGAATGAGCTATATGCTTTTGCTAGAATAAAAAGAGGAGTTTGGCAAGGATGTGTTTTCCGCCTAACTGTTTCAATTTGTATAATGAAGTTATCCTAAGAGTAGTCACTGACCTACAGTACCAGGCGTGATAATTGGAGGCATCAAAATCAACAAAATAAGATATGATGACAATTCATTGATCATAGCTGACTCAAAAGAAAAGTTACAGATAATCCTGAATAAGATAGTTCTAGCTAGTGAAGAAAGAAGTCTAAGTATAAATTTCAAAAAGACACAATGCCTCCTTGTATAAAAAAAAGAAGAAAACACCAGAATGCAACATAAAGATCCAATCAGAAAATTAAGAAAGTTAACAGTTTTATTTACGTAGCGAGTATGGTCACATCTGATAGGAAATTTCACCAAGACATCAGCAGAAGAATTGGAAAAATGAAAAAGGTACTTCGTAACACTAAAATCACTTAGAGCATATATAAATTACGTCTTGTCAAAAAAGTACTCCGTCTTGAACTATTGTGATAATTTAATGCAAATCATCTCATTGGAAATAAAGTTCTCAGTTGCAATCACTGAAAATGATAGATATAAATACAAATAACAATGCTTCTAATAGATCTGAGGAAGTCCATTAGAGACCTGATGTTATTAAAAATTGTTGTCAAACTTTAGGTATATCCTCTGTAATATGTGCCCTGGTCTTAATGACCTTATCAGAAATATTGGTTCACTGTACATACATGTATTTCCAAGGTCGCAATGAGCAGGAGATTAGGGGTTATTGTCATTCTATTGTTGTGCATTTTTCAAAACCCTAATTGCATTACGGACGGACATTTGATGCATTATAAAGGCAGCTGTTTCATAATAAGAATAGGCTGAGACCCCATTTACAGAGTTTTGTGACATGGTTATCCAAGGCATCAGATCAGCACAATTTGGTGTCTTAACAGTTTGTGTTTAATTTTTTATTGGCTTTGTAAATAAAGTTACGGACGGACATGATAGAAAATTGGAATCTAAAAATTTGGGTTATGAGTCCAGATTCTATCTAAAAGATTTAGGAGAAGGAAAAAGAAAAGTTGCTATTTGATTACCCGAGGTATTCAGGTATATGAATATGAAAAGTAAAAAGTGACTTCGTTGATGCTCCACATTCTGCATGATGTTTCATAAGCAAGGATAAAGTTATGGACGGACACTTGATTAAGTTACGGACAGACGCTATCTCATCAAATGCTATTAACTTCAGAATAAAGCAGGCTTATATTTCCTATTACTATCAGAACTTGTATTTTCAAAGTAACATATATTTATCAGTACTGTATTAGCTGGTATG
>JAAAKL020006103.1:0-18417 GCA_010016065.2 Carybdea cf. marsupialis auct. non (Linnaeus, 1758)
TACAACAACCAGAAAGATTAAAGAAACAATCCACTCCCTACAACACCAAAACCACATCAATAACACATCCTACAACCTACCACACGTATGGCTACCAGCACTACCGGGGAAAACACAAGAAACACAAAATCAGCATGGCGCCAACACCCGGCAAAGTTCGATCCCTACTTCTTCGGGAGTCCGCAATCGAACAACATAAGACAGCAAACAATCCAAAGTCCAATAGCCTGAGGATGGGAGAAGTATCTCTCGAAACGTAGCACCGAAAAAGACTACGACTCAAAACGTGACAAATACTTACCATCAATGGCAACAACTGAGTTGACAAGCGTCAGAATATTATTTAGCTATAGTACTGTTTATATGACAATGATTACTTAGCCGCAGTGACGCGACTAATGGTTACATGTCTTCGATTTCTACCATCTATGTTATTTATAAGTCCTTTCAGTCTTATTTTGACAGTCCAGAATGATTCAAATTTAATATCAGTAATGTTACGCAGCTCTGGATAACATTGAGATTCACAGACGATTCCTTTAATCGCATCATCTCAAGTCGTCAAATGAAGACCAGCAGTTTAATATTTCATATTTCACACTACCAGACTCAACTGCTTAACACTTGGTTAAATACATCGATGCATTCAACTGACGTAGTCAAGGTTATATAGCTATAACAGTATAAGAATGTTTCCATCTCCATCGCTTCACTATTATCACTGATGCATTCCTTTTACGAACACATTGTTAAAGGCAGAAGAACACACTAGATCATAGGACACAAGGGTGAATATATATCACATTTCGACTCGAAAAGTGCGAACCAATTTACCACGGCCAAAAATACTTTTAAGCTCTATTTTTGTACCAATAACACAACTCATTGCTGGATAATTCAGTCTTCACTAAATAGATGGATAATGGAAACACCAAGGTTATGAAATTGTACCGGTCGTGGCCCATGTCTCTGCTTACTGCTTTCCGAGGAATCCAATGTTTTTCACGGTCAGATTAAAGGGTATCTTGATTCACTATTAATAGCGCTACGCAGCTCCCCCTGATATTGCATTTCTACTCTTTTGTACATAAAACTCTTTAGCGACAATTAATCTGTCGATTAAAAAACCATACGCTGCTCTCATACCATATTGCTGGGTGTGGTGGATCAAGATAGATCAAGTCTGCTCTGATCATCGAGCAAAATATTGATACTACTAATAGTGCTGCAGCATGTCTCTCATATTCTGTGACTTTATCCAGGTCAATAAAGTTTCCGGGCATTTAAAATCGATCGTAAAACGGGCAATCCACCACTGCCAACGCTTATTCTACCATTTTGAAAACTTGATCTGTCAATTGTTAGTCTATGAGACCACATGATAACCTACTGATAAGATCTAGCACTAGATCTAGATCTATTGTGACAAAATCTGCATGTTGATCACTTTACTACTCAAGCATGTCATAAATAGGCAGTTACAAGGCCGTGACCAATCGCTCCATTTCTGTGCTCTCCACCAGTTCAACGATGTCCAAGTCCTTGGAATCCCATCTTAATGGTCTCAGGCCATTTAGGATTACCAATAACAATGAAATGACGTCCGCTACAACTGCAATCCAAAGGTCGACCGAAACGAACAGTGCTGCAATCACGATACCGAGCTTGATAATAACTGCTAGGACGATATTTTGAATAACAATTCTCCGACAAAATCTACTCAGTTGCATCATTTTCGGAATTTTGGTCAAATTGTCACTCATTAACGCTACTCCTGCCGATTCGATTGCTAAGGCGGTACCACAGACTCCGATGGCAATACCGACATCCGCAGCAGCTAAAGACGGTCCGTCATTGACACCATCGCCAACCATGGCAACTACACACTTCTTTCGTCCGATTCCCTGCGAAGAGCAAAAACAATTAAGACTGAAACAATGAATACTACGGTCCATTTAGTGTCTGGGAAAGAAATTGATAATGAATACCACCCTTAATTGATGTATGTTTGGTGATATGCATTCTGTCTAACGATACATAACACGCTATCTTGAACTTCAAATGAATAAAAACACATCGTTATGTCCTCAAAATTATAAAGTCAACTGATCTATTTCAATTAGTCAATCAACTGTCTATTTAAAGAAATAACTAAGAAAGTGATTCAAAAGGCACAAAGCAGGGGATTTATAGCATAATGGTGGTAAAATCTAACTATGAAAATTTCGCCGCCTCCCCCCCCCCTCTCACCTTTGTGTAGGTATCATCTGTTTGGCTACAATTTAGTATTTCGTGCCATTTTAAGTACGGGCTCACGCATCTTGTTGCTGCAAATTATAGCGGTATCTCAATTGGAGCAGATAAGAGCACTACTTCCCAATTACGTGCAATTATTTTTCTTTTTAAGTCGAGGCGATGACCCAAAATCCATTGTTTTCCACTCTTTTTTCGACGTTGTGGGGCCAGAGCAAAAAATTTTACTTTTCACCTTAAACCAAAGAGTACAGCATTGGGCGATCCCTGTATGTGATCTGGGCGACGGGGAAATGCCTAAACCATCATAAAGTATTAATTTCGATTTCGTCGCAAATAGATAAACATCTGGTGCAATATTTTAAACAAAGATTATAACTAAATTTGTCAAGATAAACTAGCGACAGCTTATATGGGTTTGACTACATCTCCCGGTGATGTTCCGCGTAATGACGCGGCAGATCTTATAGCTGTATTGAAGGCAATGTATGGTGGAACAATAGCATCACTAAGAGAACAAAAATATGTTTGATATGCTGATTGGATACCGTCAGCGCGGAGAGGCGATACAATACGATTACTTTGACAGTGTTTTGAAATTTATGGACTAATAGGCGACAACACCTTTCCAGGTAATGGTGAAATCCTATTTCGATAGAATATTCCAGACTGTAGTAAAAATTGAAACGAAGCGTGAACGCGAGTGGACTAAACTAGAATGAGAATCGTCTCTGGTGCGAACATATCCACTCTGGTCATGTGATCAGCTTTGCCCCACCCTTCAGACGCATCATTGAGAAAAGTCATGCGGAACGCTCTTACAACTGCCCGATTCAAGTCCAGGGATTTTTACAGGTCTTAACTGGCTGACTTTGGGTTGAATGAGGACTGGAGAAAGGAAAAGCGACGGGAACCCCGAGAGGAGATGTGAGTTGGAAGACGACCCAGCTTAGCTCCTACCAGGTTTGACAATGCAACATCGGAGTACATGGTCTGCATCCGACCGACTATGCTACGGACATCCCGAACTAACTATAGCATGAGAGGTTTGGGGATTATGGCTTCAATTTTGTGTCCGTTCTGTCGGCTCTTGCAACAAACTTTAGACAACCTGATAACGGGGTATCCAGCTTCAAAACTAAGTGGGGGGCATGCCATAGTGCATGAGTACAGCAAGGAACGTGAAAGATGACAGTCCTTTAGCGGAGAGGATTTAATTGCCGTACAATACTACTATTACTACTGGAAATAAGTCAGTGGATTTTACATGCAGGAGATGTTGTGTGGTGCATGGACTGGTATTAAAAGGCGCATAGAAAAAGCTGAACATTATCAATACTGCATGCAAAACACTCGGTTTGGTAATCTCATTAACGAAGGCAGAAATACAAGTTTTAATGACAAAGATCTTCAGAAAGTAAAGACTCGATTCAATACTGGATCTGAGACTATAGAAAATGCATAATCTTATACATCTCTTGGACGATAAAACTGCATGGTAACAGACCGTGCCAAAACGTATACGGGCGATCGCTTCCGCGTAATTGGTAACCTAAGATCTGCTTTTCACTTGGCCGTTCTACAATCCATTCACATCAAAGCAAGAAAACAGTTATTTTGCAAACAAAAAGAATTTGTCTTCTCATTGGGCCTTTTCGGTTAACCATTCAGCTTCACGGCACTGATTGGTCAAAACAACACCAATCTAGCAGAGTTCTGATTGGCTACTTTGTAAAACACAGTTAGGTAAATAATTTCGTTGATTCCCCTTTCAGGGTTTTTACTGACGAACTGTACCTTGACGAGTGACAGACGAATAAAAGGTTTTAAGTACAAAATGAGCTCGCTATTTTGTGCAGTTTTATTATTCTGTACCATCAACAAACTTTTCAAATATCTTGGACGATAATATCAAATGATGTCAATGAGGTTTTTTGTACAATGCAGAAAAGAAAGGGCCACGGAGAAGCACTATGAGCACCACAAATGTCAGGCTGTAGAATAAATGGAAGATCCTAGAGTCATTTGCTCATTTAAGGCTGACGTATGGGACAAGGGTATTCCTTAATGTAATAAAACCGTAACAATTTCGTACATTATTAATTAAGTTCTTAATACACGTATCATTTTTTATCGAGAAGAGAGGATTTGAACATATCAAGTTTGAAAAGATGTAGAGCACTCTCTAGGTAACATTTTTTAGTAACATTTTCACTTTACTCTAGATCTCTTCAAGCATCAATTTTGTATTGTTCTATCCATTGACTGTAGTCTGATCAGAAATAACTGTTATAGTTGTTTCGATCGGTTGCGGGCTCAATAATTAAATGTTGGTCAGAGTTGTGGACACTACACGCACATATGTTTAACCTTTAAAGAGCTGACAATGCCCTCGACTCTCAGAATTACCTTGGGCTTTGTTCTTTTGCCAGGAAAAGCTTGATGACAAAATTTTTATAATCAGTAACAGTCCTGCAATAGGTTACTGTTCTTCAGAAGAGGGGATTTGATGTGGCAAGTTTGAATAGATACTAAAGAAAAGTGAAGATGTCACCAATGGAAATCCGGTGACATACTTATCTATTTCTCTAGCATCTAGTCAAACATACTTTAGTTTTTATAAGCATATCGTCTTTAAGCATATAACGGCTTACTTTGCCCATCCCGCACACTCAGCCTGACACACGTGTGACAAGGCCAGGGCATAAAAGAAGGCAAAACTCATCTAACATACTTCTGGAGTATCGGTTTCCCCAAATTGCCTCACGTGGCCTGGGCAGGCCTCGTGACTGTATGAACAGAAGTTCTCCAAGCTTTACAGCGATGAGATCGGTTGTTGGTTTTCAAAGCTATGCGATCCAATACTGACGTGTCTTATAAGAAGTAAATTTTAATTGGTTATTGTATGTCATATGACCAGTGCCCCTTTGTTTTTTAAGTCTTTATTCAGGAACCACACAATGGACGAAACGGCTAAAACTGTTATTATTATTATCACGCGTCTTACTAACAGATGTAGAACATTTTCTTTTCAAGATATAACGACACAAAACCTACCTTCTTTTTCTCTTCTATCCATTGTAGCTTTTCCTCTGGTTTCATTTCAGCAATGACATCTTCGGCTCCCACAGCACTCCGAATCATTGCAGCAGCTCCAGCGTTATCTCCCGTCAGTACAGTGCACCGTACACCTAGCTTGGCAAGCGATGACAATGCTGCTGCAGAAGAATCCCTTGGCAAATCTGCAAGACCGATCATCAGTTCAACCTGCAAAAATTGAGGGAATCTGTTTTAGGAGCTTCTTCGAGTCTCGATCAAGTTTTAACAAATCGAAATTATTTGCTGTAGACGAGGTCACTCGTATATGGTAGTAAGTCACGAACAAACGCAATATGACCTTGAAGCCGGAAAATATCTTATCACTGTGAAGAGAGAATAGTGATTGATGATTTATTTGCTATTTCTCTATCCTCTCCTTTAAAGCATCTTATTCCGTACAAAATTACTTCATCTGTGACCGAAAAGTGACTCACTTGCACAACTCTGGGCTGATAAATGCAATGCGATGCTTGATATATTTATAATATCTCTCGCTAACGCAAGCTGTTGGAGTAATCACAAGCGTTCGTAACAAAATTTTAACTTGTCTGTGAAAAGGTTAAGAAATTTTAACTTAAAGAAATACAGTTTCATTTGTTTGAACCTGTTTGAATAGCGAACCCTGAAACAAAATAGCATTCACTGACAAAACTATTGTGTATGCACGTACGAAAATTGCAAAACCCAGACACTAGTTGAACCTAATGGAAAGCGTAGACTTCGATACTTGAAAAATAGAAAATTTGTAACCACGGGAACTGGAGGCCGTGACGCCTGTATTTGAGGCGTGTGCTCTACCAACTGAGCTTGTTGATCTCACTGATCTCTGAGAAAGATTAGATCGGCTTCCAATTGTTCCTAACAGCGAAAAAGTGTGGTCACGAATATTAGTCCCAAGAAGTTAAAATAGCGCGGGAAGGTCGGCCACGTAACATTGTTTATAAGCTTTGCTTAATGGGGACTGAAATGGCGTTCTACGACTGACCTCATTTCGCGGCGGAAGATGCTCCAGCCAGTGCTTTTAGAGATCAGTGCATGGTCAGTGCCGTATGTATGGCCTTTATGCAATTGAACGAGCTCTACCGTGCCGTAGCACCGTTTCTCAGATCCTGTGTAGTCACTCCACAAGAACAGATGCTAAACTCGATAGTTGCCATAAGGCTTAGAACAATAGTAGCGCTACTTTCGAATAAGAGGCCCCCTTCCCCAACGCAACGGATAATAAAATAAGCATCAGTCCTTTCGCATAGACTTTATATTAAATATTTACTTATAACACGTAAGGATATCACAGCACAATATTATGCAACGGCTAACAGATCAGAAAATCGTATCTGTAAATCATGGGATGATATTTGGTGAGAGAGCCATGACAGGATTTCTCTAATAATCAGTCTCCACTTTCATGAATGTGTAGGTAGCACTCAGACGTCAATTCTGATAAATACAGTAGGCTGATCAGTAAAAACAAACTTGGCAAACAAACGTTTTCTGTTACCTTGGCATCAACTCCCATTAAGATGACAGTTAATCCATTCTGAGACCATTCATAATAATCGTGTTCTAACATTCCCGTGATTTCACATCCACTGTCTCTCATCATATTCAGATTTCCAACGCTAACAGCATGGCCCTCCACTACCCCAGACACACCACTTCCTGTGATTGACTTGAATGTACTGACATCAGGTAATCCTACTCCAACGCCCATGTCCTCGATCTTATCTGTAATGCAGCCAGAGTATTCGTTAACAATTGCTGTTGCAAGAGGGTGGCTGGATTTCTTTTCGACGGCTGCTGCAAGTGCGAGTAGCCTGTCCCTGCAAAATTACAAAAAGGTATATAGTAGTTTCCGTTACATCTAGAAGGGCTAAGTGCTATCTGTGTGTGGCGGGGGGGGGGGTTGGGGTACGGGGGCTGTAGGAAGTGCATTAACGCATGTTGGAGTTACACAAGAAAGTAGCACCAAGACGTTCCAGGAGTCATCATATTCCGCTATCTCCGGTAAAACCAGACTGCGCTCTAACATGAAAAAGCAATCCCCACCTACCCCAGTCCTTTGCTGCCGCGTTCAGCTGGTTTACGTCTAGCTGAGACCAAGTATAAATGTTGTCGCACCAGCGTTTGTATGGCCTTCCTCGTTTTCTCTTTCCTTCCACTATACCTTGCAGACATATTTTAGATAGTCCAGGAGTATCATGCCCCAAATGTTGATCTGAAAATTTGGGTGCAACGGGGACAGGGGAATCAAACACCATATCGAGGCGATTAATGAACAAAAAATATTTGGAACAACAAATAAAAACAATATCACAAAGCTAAAAGGGTCATACAAATACTAACATTTATTATTGGAGAAGATCTTAGATGTAGATAGGAAATCATACGTCATGACAGAAATTTTGAGATGCATTAAGCATCAAGCTCCTCGTTTCATAAAGGATTTTATAGAGGAAAGCCAAGATTAAATCATAGCCAGTCTTACATACTCTGTGTGAAACCTCGGCTTTGTCAATACAAGCTGACAGTAGCTGGCAATAGCTGAGAAAGGCTACACCAGTTGTAATAACTATGACATGGCTAAACAGTATTTTGACCAGATTTGTCTCCACTTCTATTCATACGAAAGGGTCTAGAAAACGGCTCTTCGTACAGAAGGAAAACCTTAATTCACCGAGGGAAAAGCGAACTCTGATAGGACATGGGTAATGAACGTAAAGCCGTGGAAACCCGAAGCATTCCCGAGTATTTCACCTTAAAAATGGGAAAACACCATACGCTGAAAAATTTGAAGCAAACAATTATTTTAGTATAAAGAGCATTAAAGGGGCAGAGGAAGTCAATACATTATGGTAGTTTGTTGCTCAGATTAGCCACCGATGGTAAAAAAAAACTCAAAAGCAAACACTTTGGTTAAAAAACGAAAAAAAAAATGGAGGAAGCCCAAACGCTGATTAAAGGTTTTCGTAAGGGCCCTGAGCCCAAATAAATGATTTGCAAACTTCGGGTTACTGCTCACTTATAACCCTCCTTCAAAGCATTAAAAAAGTTCAATTAAAAACTGTGTCCAAAAAATAACACCATAAAACTCGTACACCATGAGCAACACCTTCTTTGCAACTTTCGGAGGAAGTATTTGCTATTCAAATTATAAACATCAAGTGTCAGAAAGGCTACTGACATGTAAGTGACCCTCCAAAATAAAAATTCTGTTGAGTTACCCTTGACCACTGATCTCTGAAAAGCACTGGATCAAGCATCTTCCGTCTGAAAGTGAGGTCAATCGTTGGACGCCATTTCAGTCCCCATCACACAAAGCTTATAAACAAAGTTACGCAACATGGCCGACTTTCCCGCGCTATTTTAACTAGTGGGGGCCAGTACTCGTGACTACACTTTTTCGTAGTTGGAAACAATGGGAAGCTCGATCCAGTCTTCTTTAGAGATCAGTGGTCGTAATAACTGAGTTGCAGAGACATGCGTACAAACAGAAACCGGAACCGTTCACTCCTCCTATCCGATTCATTTCCGAGGGAAAATGTGCGTCTCTAAAACTACATTTGATTTTCGGGGTTTTTCTACTCATGATCAGAATTGTCAGAAAAAGAGTACTTAATACAACCAGATGAATACGTTTTCAACACTGGCTGTAGGATGATTGTCTACTATTTCGCCCACTCGTCATGAGCTGAACCTACCATCAACAAAAAGAAGTTAATGAGCACTTAGAGCTTGTGAGTCTTCGCAAGTCGATCTGGAATATACACCTGGTTACGAAGAGCCTGATAGCCTTTTTGGATTATCAATTTCATCAAATACTGGGAGAGGAGGGCTGTGGGCAAGGAATACCTGCACGTGAAATCCCAAATTTTGTTCAGTTAGACATTGGCGACCCCCTCCTAACCTTTAAACTGGTTGCCACGCTATTGATATCTGGTTAGACCGATACAGCTTCAGGAATCTTTGTTTCAACTTGCTATTTAACGTTGCAGTTCGATCGACATCTTGCACAAGGCTTTTCTGTCTGAAGCTTCGTCTTATTTAACCTCCATTTTGTTGACTCTTTGGTTGGCTAATCACTATTCAGATAGTGTATCTTACACTGGCTTCTGTTCGAAGGACAGTTCATTTATCTATGATGTATTTTTTCAAGGATAACTTTCGTCTCCTCTTCACTTTAATTCTCTTGATCTTTAACAACTTTGTCAGTCACAAGGCTATGGCAATTTGCATGTTTTATAGCTTTCTGAAAAGAAGCTGCTGATCTAAAGTATTTCTAACAGTATTTTCAAGTATTAAAAGATAGTGTTTTCAGAAGCAGTATCATTTTGAGCAACATACACATATTGTAAAACTGCACGAAACAGCGATTTCCTTTTAGTAATGAAAAGTTTTCTTTTTGTCTTATACTCCTCAGAGTACAAAGTCTTCAGAATGTGAAATTGAAAAGGGAATAAAGGAAACTTAAACTCAACTGTGTTTTAAGGTAGCCAATCAGAAGTACGATTGTCAGGTTGGTGTTGTTTTGACCAATCAGTGCCTATGAAACTGAATGATTAACCGAAAAGGCCCAATGAAACGATATCACATCAAAGCAAGAAAACTTTTGCCTTGCTGAGAAAAGAATTTGTTTATTCGTTGGACCCTTTCGGTTAAACATGCAGTTTCAAGGACACTGATTTTCAAAAATGATGGTCTACATGTAAACAACGTTTTGGAAAAAACCCAAAGCATCATTACTTACAACGGCAACAATCAATTCCCCACTGTTACAACATTTTTGCTGTGTTTACTTTCAGTCTTTGACGATTGATATCTTCCAAAACAACACCAATCTGACGGGTAAGAGTTCTGATGCGTGCAGTTTTATTGTTCTGTGTCATTAAGAAATATTTACACATTGTACTCAGCAACTTAGACTACCAATGATAAGGAGAGTGTTCTGGAAAGAACCGCAGCTTTCAATACTGTCATGGTAGCATTTAGTTTCTGCTAAAGGATAGAAAGTAGAAGTCAGATAATTTTGAACCTACTTTGCGTAGAAAAAATAAGTACATCGTAAAATAACTGTTAGCGAGTGCGAAATCCACCCTCCGTGTGGAAGAGTGTTAAGAGAACACATGAGCCCATATACCTCTGCACACTAATAGATATTAGCTAGTGACGTGATTCATGGAGACGCTTTATCTTTACACTGTTTTAGATAGTGTGAATGTGATGTGATACTTAACTGCATGTTATAAACAGCTCGTCAAATTTACTTTTCCTCATTTGAACCACAACGTAAACTAAGCAAGCGTTTATAAGATTGTATCATGGCTTTTTAAATTTCCTTTGCACCTTTGCATTTCTGTTTTAAGACTAATGTATGAAAGATTATCAAGGTTTCGACTGCGGTTTCCTGGAAATCCCACTAAGGCTACTTAACGACTGGTGTGTAAGAGGCCAGAAAAGCGCGATAACATTATCGATCAGCTGTAGCTTCCCCCATTGACGCCGCTAAACAGTGATAGATATCAAATATTCCTGCTTCGTCTTACCCCTTTATCCTTCTTTTTCAAACTTCATCCAGGATGTCCAAAACATTTGAATCCTGTATTTAGATTTTTTTACTGTAAGGCTATAAAATTATTTTTCTTGTAAGTTTGTATGTTCCGAAACATATCATAGGAGAAAATGACATCCTTTATCACAGTATGCAGAATTTTAAGTATTTCCTTACGTACCCTTCCCGAACCCCTCATTCACGTTGACAGCTCAGTTTCTTTGAAATCGGAAATTCTTAAGTAATCCTATTGTTTTAAACGAAATATTGAATCTTCTTGTTGATCTGTAGTTAAGCTCTTTGCCAAGTACTCTCACTTATAGATAACTTTGAAGTAATTTGCATTTCCAAGTCTAAATAATAGCAACTTGTACTAATATGGGAGCTAACGTCATGGCGACATTTTGACTCGTACAATTTTATTTGGAATTAGTATATAAATATGCATTTTTATCATTTAATGTATATGTACCATTAAATGTGTATGTTTCATATATATGTATATATATATATATAAATAAATATATATATATTGGCAGATAAAGAGATAGACAGATTGATAGGTAGATGTAACAGACTACAATATCCCTTACTTAAAAGAGATTTAAAAACATTGAGCTAAAATAATTTGGTTCTATGCACCGCTTTCGGATAAGTTTTCCTTTAGGGAGGAGAAACATTGTTCCGAACGCTATATAAAAAGGAAAAGATGGCAATCTTAGAGACTACAGTGTCCTCACGCTCTCGGAACATTTTTCAAAACGGGAATAATCAACCTATTTGCTCTTGACCCACGTCTACAAAAACGTACTATCGTTTGCCAAGTAGAAGATCGAATTCCTCCTCAACTCAAAAAAAAAAAAAATTTTATTACAATTTACCTGCTATCACTGTTGCAGATCTAGTTTCAATGTTTGATATTAATTTATGCCGTAATGATATAAAGATCTAAGTGAAAATGTTAATCTTTTTGTTCCTTTTTGTCTGTTTTTCAATGGTGCGTTCATTTCAATTCAAGAATCAGGTCATCGTTGAAGAAACAGACATTTGTATGAACATAAGACAGAGTTTAGCAAACTTTGCTCGAGCGTGTATGCAACTTTCTCCAATTGAACAACATTGCAGGTTTCATGAGTCGATTTTTGTGGTCAACCACTTCAACTTCGACTCGGGAGCAGGTGGCTCTTGATTATGTATGAACAAAAAGCAGATCTTAGTACAGATGCTTGAGATGGCAGTGTAGACTTCACAGAGGTCTTAGTACCCGACGAATTCTTGGAGTGCGGAAACAATTTAAGCCATTTAAAGTCAGATCGGGATTGTGGATTGATTGTGATTATTCATACAAACTACTGAAAAAGATAAACTCCAGAATTATTTTGGAAGGTAAGAAAATTTATGCGATCTCACTCGAACTTTTCCATCACCTCAATTCTCTTATTTGCATTTCAATTGACTAAATACCCAAGCCGATAGTTAGACGAAGACAAAACCGCTTTCCATGCTTCCATGTCCAACAACATGGAAACAAAGTAACAATGGAGTAATGACTAACGTTATACTTTACAGGATGCATTCGGAGAAGCTTCCTCAAATTAGACATTTATACATTTCATAGATTTACGAAAACCTTTTGTTCTGTATTCCGCTCATCAAGCAAGAGACAACTGTTTACAAGACACGCTGCTCTTAACGTTTCAACTCGTGTTTCCAATTGAGAGATTTAAGTTCACTGACAGCGACAGTATGTTTTAGAACAGGAAACTCTTGGTAAGATGATGATTACAAATTGAAATTTTCTATTCCTCAAGCCTTGTCTGCCTTTATCTTGCAACTGAATAAAAAGAATTGTCATTTTGTTCCGCTACACTTTCGTATTGTTGCACTAGTTTTATGGTGACCAAATGGAGAATTTACGCTTTAACCGGTATTGAAGGTATGATGGGCTTTGCTTGCTTGATTTCCGTAACATTTTTGCTGATCACTAGAGAGAACTTACATTGTAAGAGATGGTAAATTAAGCAGACATGAAACGTGAACCTAAACTTTAGAATCTGCACAAAAATTCAGACAAATTTAAATACACAAACATGTAAATGTGGTTTCTTAGTAAATATAAAAGAAGGCGTCATGACACTTTAACGAACACCCCCGGGTTTTTTGCATGCTAGATTTTCTAAACATGGCATCTTAAGAGATTCAGACATCACGTAGGCGATGTATGTAAATAAACAGAAATATATAACCTGCTCTTTCAGTTATCTTACTTATCAGTGTTAACGTTTCATGGTTGTGGGGGCGGTGCATTTTTCTCCGATGTATGGTCAATCTAGCTTTCATTTGAACACAATGTTGACAGTTGACTTGAATAAGAGAACTTGCCGCAAAGCATTGTTTGCACATATTTGCAAAAAGCTAGCCTTACCGTTGTACCGTGTGTAATCGACTCACGTAAGCAGGCAGGTTTTTTCTGTCAAGAGATTTGTACATTCCTGTTCTACCGAGTCTTTGCATTTACCAGAGTCGTGGCTGAGATACGATTTAGTTGTATTATTATGTATTAATTTGAATATCAAAACGACTAAACTTTTTTTTTCTTCTTTTCCTCGCCAACGCAGATTTTTGTTTCAGTTAGGAACACGCATTTCTTACCTCTGATACTCTTATAGACATACCAAAATTTGTGAGACGTGATACATGCTTACGTTTTATGCCAACATAACAAAGCATAGAGTGTTTCAGCTCATATGAAGAGTTTGACAAATGTTTTACGTGGCAAAGGAAGTCGTACGGCGTCGCTTTCGACTTCCCTTTCGTTAATGATGTATGCATTTCTTTACAGTTATGAAACGTGGTAACGCTCCAACTAAACTTATTTTTTTGAGGAAGAAAATTTGGTGCCGAACTTATGGGATTTCCTCATTCTATTGGCCAGCTAGGATCAAATTTTGACATTTAATATTTTTCTGGGACCTTTTTTTACTGTTACACTCCTCGTATAACGATACAGAGTTGCTGAAGAGCAGGAACTGATCTACAAATTGATAAGTTTTTTTACCATAACCAGTCTCTTGTAATTTTTACCATGCTTTACATTTTTTGAAGGCAAAGTTTAAGTAAAATTCTGGGAAAATAAATAGGAAATATCAGGTTTAGGAGACGCTATCTCTATCCAAGACATCTTTTTTTAAATGTTCCTCGACATCATCCCTAGAACGTGAATGCAATCAAACTACTTTTAAAAAAACCTCGCCAACCTATATTACGGGGAATAAAATTGGTCAAGAAATAGGAATCCAAAACAGATTATATCCAAAAGGAGATTAGAACAGGGGTATGGTACAGATTGCAAACATTTGAAGAGGCTAGATTTCAAAGAAGAAGCTTTCCTTAAAAGGAAACAAGATAATAATAAGGTAAAAGAAAATTCTGAAGAGGTTTGAACGCAATGAACAGAGATAAAATATTGTTTAAATTCATGCTCATCTCATTGATTCATTTGTGCTCCCATTTAGATATCAAAGTCCGTTTTGACGTGGTTAGGATCTCAATAAATCTTGTATGACCACCAAAGGAAATAATGCAGCTGAGTTTCTAGTGTCTTCTGGAACCTTGAAAACACAAAATAAACCCATAGCATCTAATAACCACATCAGTTAGATTCTTAGTTTTATGAATATTGCATCCCCACTGACTTTCATGTAGAGAACATGGAAATTTCTGATTATTTTTGGCACTCAAAGTATCCAGAATTATTTTAGATATCGTTCCTTACTGCAAATAGAACAATTTTAAGGCCATGAATTGAAAAGATAGCATTCCAGATCATGTTCCTCTTTCGAGTCAGTTCTGCCCCTCAGTTTTTAAGCATTACTAAGTTAAATTTTGTCAAAAGAAAAACTGGGCATATTAATGGTATATTTTGATACGAATTTTGCTCAGAACTCTGATATATGGAAACGATTGTTCCTTATCCTCGACGCTTCCACATTTTGAGATCTGGTTTCTTTGGGAAAATATTTGTAGCAATTGTGGGGAGCCAATAATCAAAAGGTTGCAATGTTATTACCTCACGTTATTTGATTGTTGTAGAGACATGCTGTGTCATCAACCAAAATTCTCTTGAAATGCTGATTGTTTATATTGAATTTTTAAACTGTAAGTCTGACATTGTTTTAACCCCATAACAAGCGCATTTGGTCTAACTTTATGCACCCATAGAAGTACAGAATCCTTCTTGTGTCATGTCAAATAATTATAGACCCTGTCTAAATATGCATCCTATTTTGGATACTTTCAATCATTAAATAGAGAAATACTTTCTATTTAGATAAAAACAAAAAATATTTGACAATAAGAAGTATAAGCATAATTAAGGGCAGTTTTACAAAGTAAAAGGGAAACCAAATACTCGTTGCAAAAAGAGTCATGGTTGCAGGGCACAAAATTTTGGTCCATAAAATTATTCATCCCAAATAGCTGAAATCGCACTTTTAGATTTCTAAGTTCTTTCGTCGCAAAACTTCCTTCTGTTAATTAAAGACTATTTCTAATGATTGACCGCCTCCAATAAATAACAGCTCATTTTGGTGTCCCAGCTGATTTTTAGACGAGTCGATAATTAAAGGAAATACGGGAGGAGAACTTCCTAACTAGAGAGAAAATGTTGGGAAGTTAATTATACCAAGATAGTTTTGTAAGGATTGTTTTCCAATGGCCTAACAGCTGCCTTTGTCACAAAATAGCTTTAAAGATTCGTTTTTAGGACTTTTATCTTATCAAGAAACAACCGTCCTGTTAACATTCCGCTCTTTTTCAGATGACAATTTCCTTTTTGTGTTTCTGGAATTTACGCCTTTACAGGCTCTTTATAATTTTACAACTTTACCAATTATGGTCTTTACGTTCCTTGTGATTACATATTCTCTTTTATAGCTGTATTATTAGAATGCTATCTCAATCATACAGTTCGACGTATACAATTGGCTTCACTGGAGATAAAATTGCAATCGAATACATTACGTTCTATATTTTTTCTATGTAGTAGGAACAGTTAATCAACATAGATTGCAATCAGGAGGCTCGTGCCGACTGATTCAATAAGAAATTGAAATCGGTAATTGTCGCAGAAATAATATCACCTTTGACTAGCAGAATTTAATCAGTGCTCATAAAGGAGCATCTAAATTGCTGGCGAATGGTAAATCTAAACTGCAAAAGAAGTTTTGTAAAGTGCCAGATTGTGATATTGTTCCATTAAAGCAAATCCCCCACTTTGATATAATTTACAGACAGAATTTCTATTTCCTTTTGTATTGTCTTTTATTAAAGATCCCCATTATATATGGGCATTATCTTATCATTGGCGTACTAAGAGAGTTAGTGCACTAGATCCCTTGACTACATCATTGGAAATTAGTCTGGCAGATTTTGAAACCAATATAACTTGACGAATTTTAACGTGTGTTAATAGTCAGAACATTGCCGAAATATGAATTATCAGCAGTATGTTTTATGACGTTCTATAGGACACCGCAACATCTCACAAAGTGATGCTCCCGGATTTCCACATATGTATTCCCTTTAGGAAATTACTATGTGCTCACTACATTTAATGTATGAAATATGAATACATGAATACTGATACTTGGCACTAGTGGCTGAATTGTTCATCATAGAGATATCTGTTAATAAGGAACATATGCGTGGTGAGTCTGATGCGCTTAAAACCGCTTAAGGTATTTTTTCTTCATCCATGCAGCTACAAGATCATCAATGAGAACCATATAGTAAACGAAAAGTTTAGTGTGCCTGAACCTACTAAATGAAAGATTAAAAGAATATCATGATGTTATTGTGCAGCAACTTTAGCCGGGAGGAATATCACTACGTCAAAAGAGTATGTTTTAACAAGTAGATAACATCTGGTTCAATTGTTAAGATGCCATTAGCCTGCCCAAAAGTAACATTCTAGGTTTTTTGAAAACTGCTCCTAAATTAAAGCATGGGAAACAAAATGTGCCCAGGAAAAACAAATAAAAACGAGAGACGAGGGAGAACGTAAATATTTTTATCAAGTAGGTACCTTTTTGAATAACGCTTCTTATACAGACACTAAAGCAGTAGTGATAAAGACTTATCAAAGATGGATAGTCGTGTACTGGCTATTTAATAGCTTCCTCACATTTGAGATTTCTTAGATTTCCTTTCTCATGATTTGGAACGTCCTTAGGCCATTGTAAGACGTTCGTGAGGTGCATCTCATACAGCAGAGAGTTCAATTCCTTCATGAAATTTATATAATATCAGGATCTTGAAAAAGTTCCTGCAATTTTTGTTACAATACGATAAAGATATTGTTGCAAAAGTCATTAGATTCTTCGAGCTGAACAGAACATTAGGTGTTGTTAATTATGGAGGATTTATATCCCAGGGGTTCACAAAATAACCGTAGTTGGAAGGGTTCTGTGGAGGAGATGATCAAAAGATTCTCCTAATCTTAAGCTTACCGCATGGATTTGATAAGAATAAACATTTCTTGTAGAAAATTTGTTCATTATGTTCCAAACTATTGTAATAAATTGTTGTTTCTGAGCGGGGTTTGGTTCTCCATGCACAAAATCTCTCATCAGGTATACTGTTGATATTGGCACCTACTGGCATGCTTGCAAATAATGCGGGAAGGTCACTCTTCCCCCTTCTTCCCGTCTTTGTCTACTTTACTGCAATAATGCGAGACTGATTGAAGATGTTCAGACAAAACAGTTGACTTGACATATAAAAGAGAAAACCTCATATTGATTCCGAGATCCTATGTTGGATCACGGAGAACATTAAACTATTAATTCACTCTCGGTGTCTTTATAAAAACATGGTGTAATCCATGCTATCGTGTATTTATAGCGTATAGCCAGACAGATATGAAGAATCCTCCTCATGCTAAAGGTTAGATGTGTGATAAAACTCATAACAATGAACGTGGTAAGTAAATTATGAAGGTCAACAAAATGTATCAATGGACGTACGGATTTAAATATAAGAGAGAAAGCTTGTTATAAACTTTGACGTTGCTTAAGAGCTTACGTAATTATGGGGAAGGGTCGGCAGCATTGGGAGAAGGAAGTAAACCCTTGGAGAAGCCAAAGTTTCGGGATCACCAAAGGCGGCAAATTCTGAATATTGGTACTTCTGTGTTTACTAAGTCTTCGTACATCCTTCTTACAAAACCGCTGTACAAAGAAGTAGAACTAGAAAACATAAAAGTAGAGATACAGTTATTGACATGTGTCTAGAGGTAAAAGTGTCTGTACGTGGTTTCTGTTTTCGTATTACGACACATAAAGAACTCAGAAGGTACGTAGGCGATCCTTAATTTTTCTTACTGAACCAATCATAAGAGGTGTGTGGAATCTTACTTTTTTTCTGGCGTCGCGTTACTCTTTCTAGCATGAGTTCACAAACATTACATGATCTAAGACTGCATTTAAGTCGAGACCACCCTACTTGAAGAGCTTAAGGTC